>JAQGCH010003226.1:0-10993 GCA_034699485.1 Nanhermannia elegantula
ATCACTAATGGGCTCAATAGGATCAATAGGATCGCCATCACCAGTAACCCCAATGACATCTATTCCTTTGGTATCATATATGCCGTCATCACATGCTGGAGCACATGCTACTCTTCCTCCTCCGCCACCATTGATTTCTACTTCAAATATGAATTTAATGACTTCATACCAATCAACAAATAGCAGTCAAAGCAATTATTCAGCACTAACTCAAAAAGAATATTTAGCTGACAATCAGTCAAAATTTCAGTTGAATTCAAATTCAAATCCTTTATTGCCAGAGAAAAAGACATTAAATATAGGAATTAGTGATTTGTCTAATACAACGTCTATTAATACGATTTCAACTCAATCCCAAAACTTAACCAATATTTTCACATCTCCTCCAATAAAAAGTTGTCCGCTTGTTGTTAACGAAAGTAAATCAGCTGTCAATCAAATACTGTCGACTCAAACGCGTCCATTTCCAGCAGCTGTTCCTCCGTCTGGTTTTCATTCGACGGGCACTCAAAACGATTCATTTAATAAAATGGTGAACTCGTCAACACAGTCATCATTCCCGTCATCAAAGCTATCGGTGACCAGCGGTGGCAAATCTAATTCTAATGACTCATCCAGAAGGAGACGAACTCGTTGTAAAAAATGTGATTCTTGTCTGAGAGCTGATTGTGGCGAATGTCACTTCTGTAAAGATATGAAAAAGTTTGGCGGACCCGGTATTTACTTCTATCTATTATTACAATTGATCGATAATTAGATAAATAAACGCAAATTGTGTTGTTGTTTAACAATTGCATTTTTTATCACATTCAAAATGATTTCCAAAAGCTATAATATGTTTGCTGATTGATTTGTTGAAACTAGTGTTCATTCCGTTCTCGTTCTTGGAACTGATTCAACACTAATTGAGACCCTTGACAAAGAGAACAATGCCTCGTATTGTATACCTTGCATAATATAAGGCATAACTTCTTATAGAGCTTAATATTGCAATTTTTAGTTGGTTAGTACCTTACCATTAGTGGTCCATAAGGTCCATAAAAGGCTGTTTGAGAACCTATGCTATATTGCTATATACTGTATAACTGTTGCGTTTTTTTATTTCAAATAATTTCTAATGATATATAAGTTAATTGAATGTATAAATATTTTTTAATTAAATGACAGGTCGTATGAAGCAGTCATGTATTGCACGGCAATGTTTAGCACCAGTTTTGCCGCACACCGCCTGCTGTATGATTTGTGGTCGAGACGGATGGGAGAAATTAGTTGATCCGTCTATTAATGACGAGACGGCCTCTTCTCTCATGGAGTGTTCGCAGTGTTGGGAAATTGTTCATCCGTTTTGTCTCAATGAAAAGTTTCCATTACTCGCCTCATCTAATGGTGAGTTAATGTTTCCATTTATATCATTAACTGTTATTAGCGTTTTAAAACTCCCGCTTCTTTCAAATAAATGTCTGGAGTGACGCCAACTTCGGAGTGAAAAGTCATTTACTCTTTAAGACTCCCAAAAAAAAGAAAAAATTTTTACAAAAATTTATCATTTTTTTTTACTCAAATCAATAATATTATCGATTTTTGGCTATCTATAGCTAAAATGAGATTTCAATATCAGATACTCCAAGAGATAGCTTATGAAAGTCCTCAAAATCGAGGCCAAGGAAAACTCGTCCGTTTTCTGAGATAATTTTTTGCGAAAATAATTTCAAAAAAATGGTCACCTATTTTTTTTAATTCATTCTTTTCCAAAAAGTTGATAGCGAGAAAACTCGTCGTTTTTCTGCTACATTTTTTAGCAAAAGTGTTTTCGTAACAAAATATTTTTAAAAATTCTCATAAGGAGTGAAACATGGAGTTTGTATTTTAGAAAATCTTAGATAATTGGCCATTTATACAATTTCCCTCTGTTTTTATTGCGTAAAAATGTGTATCAGACCGATATCAAAATAGAAACGAATAGAAAAAAGCGCATCTCATTATCTGTTAACGTTTTTGAGATATAAAAATTTTTGTAAAAAAAAGTTCGTTTTCGCCCAATAATAAAGTTGCAATATATCTTCTGAGTAACTCCGGAGCGCTCCTTCGTTTACTTTAAAACGTTGACTATTATATTGATTATGTTTGTCTTATATTTGACAAAAAGCTAACATTAATGAAGATCTGCCCAATTCATGGGAATGTCCGCGTTGTGTCAAATGTGGCTCCAAATCGAGCTCTAAGTCTAAGTCAAAGTCATGTCCCAATTGGTCACTTCTTAAAAAGGAAGACATGAATACTGGGCCACCACTAGAGAAGAGATTTCGTATCGATGATGAGTCCCCGCCTTCGACCGATGACGAAGAAGACCATAAAATTGATGTGATGAGTAGTGCTAATAAGAGTAACACTAATTCATTAGACAATATGAACGATAGTGAAGATGAGAACAGCAGTAGTTCCAGTCATAACGATAATCAACATTTATCACAAAGTTTAAGTTTACAATCAAAACCTTATTCATTATTAGCTAACAATTCTTCAGCACACGTCCGTTCGTGCGCTCGCTTTCCATTGTTGAGTCAGGGCTTGAAAATTATAAATCACAACAGTTCTGGTCTTATGCCTAAAAATAATTGTATTTCTCTCAATGGAAATAAACAAGAAGTCAAAGGATTGGCAGCACTGATGACTTGTAAAAAGAAAAGCCAAACTTCTAGGGATAGACTTTTTAAAAGTCTTAAAGGTTTGTATTAAATACAATTATTTTATTAAAACAATTTATAACACGTTTTATATATTTTCTATAATATTAAGGATTAAAAAAGTCATCAGAACTGTCCGTTAGATTTAGTGCAAGCAATTCGTCATCGCATTCAAAAAAATTAAAAACAAGCAATTGTTCGCTTTCTATGACTTCAATGACTCCAATCACTTCATTTTCAGCTCAAAGTAATTCAAACTCTTCAGTATCGAGTCCTTCATATATTAATAATTCATCACTAAGTCCCACCACTCTCTCGAACGCATCTCAAAAGAGCTCTATAAATGATCAAAATTTAGAAATTAAACACCAAATGCATGATGTCATGCATGAGTCCACTGATGAAGAAGAGGAACAAGTGATTCACCCAAACAATGAAAACAAACAACTCAACGGATCATTCAATCAGTTATCAGACATTCCAAAGCGAGAGCTCATTAAACCTAAATATGTGGTATGTTTTTCAAAGTTTACATCAATTTATTCAATATTTAGAGTTTATACACATTTAATTAAATTATTGAAACATTTACAATAACTTAAATTGAAACTAATCTTTATTTTAAACATTTTTTTAATTTTATTATGTTTATAATCAAAAGGTAAGACCGGCTCCTCTTGAAGATGATATATCAGAAAGTGAAGAATCGGATCTCTCTGATGATGAGTTCGATGACGACTTTAATAATAATAATAGTAATAATATTAGAAATGAAAGAAATAAATTGAAAAGAAAAGAGTTGCGAAAGTTTCGCCGCAAATATGCTCACAATTTGGCTTTTGAGAGGGACGCTGTACTGCCTGTTCTCCGATACCTCTCTAAATATGATTTACTCAATTGTATGCGTGTCTGCAAACTATGGAACGGTTAGTTTTTGTTGATTAGTTTTTGTTGATTAGTTTCTGTTGATTAGTTTGAATGTTTGTTAAACAAGTGTATATATTGAATGATAGGCTGGTGCTGTGACCCTAAACTATGGCCTCATTTGGATTTGACGCGTAAAAAGATAAGTTCAGTAATATTGATGGGAATCGTTCGCCGACAACCCAAGCACCTGAACCTCTCGTGGACCAACATCTCTCGTCGTCAGCTGTTTTGGTTGATCGCACGTTTGCCACAATTGCAATCGCTATCACTGGCCGGCTGTTCAGCTGCATCGGTGTCTGCTTTGGCCACTTGTAACTGTCCATTAATGCAATGCCTCGACCTTTCCTGGTGTGACTCATTAGATGACGACATAATTAAAGAACTATTGTCGCCACCAATTGACTCACGTCCGGGTCTTATGGAGACTAAAACACGTCTCAGATATCTCTCAGAAATCAAACTTTCAGGTATGCGATCTTCAAATACTTATTGATAATATCACTGTTATGGACAAGAATGGAAGTATAGAAATACTATAGACTGTAATGTATTGATTTAGGTTCCAATATATCTGATGTATCGATTCGACTGATGTCACATCAATTGCCATTTATAGCACGAATAGATATATCTAATTGTCATAAAATAACAGATATGGGAATTGGAGTATTGGGTGCTTCCAAAGCAACTAAATTAAAGGGCTTAAATATTTCTTCGTGTATTAACATATCGGATACCAGTTTAGAAGCTTTGAGAAGGTGTTCATCAATGGTTGAGTTAGACGTTAGAGACTGTCCTCAAGTGACAATCGCTGGCTGTCAACAGTTTATTGCATCGCATCAGTCAAAAGGTCAACTAATTATGAAAGAGACTAAACTCATACAATGCCAATCATTTACCGGTATATAAAACTGTTTGTTAACATGTCTGTCGTTAATTGTAAATAATTTAATATAATATACAGTTTAACTATTTATTAGACAATGTTCTATAATTCAATCTCAAATATTGTACATATGTTTAATGTAAATCCGTTTTTAAATAATTCAAAATTAATTGTATTATATATTATATTTACAAATCATATGATTGTACTTTAATTATCTATTTTGAGAGTTAGGAGCAGTCGGTTATATCTTATATTTATTTAATTATATACCTTATAAATAATATCTAATTATAATTTATTGTGTATTTGAGCGAAATTAACATTTTAATTATATTATATCACTGTATCACAGGTATCACATTTATAATATTATAATAAAAGATACCTTTATTATGAATAACTACAACTTTCAATACTTATGTGTTGTTTAAAAATTACAGTAACTTTTTAGACCCTTTAAACCAGCCTTCGCTTTGTTAACACTAATATCACTCATAGTTTGTATGGTTTGTATGAATTCAAATAATTGATTATTATTCTTGTACTGACATTGGTGTTAAAGCCAACTGTGGTCTCGAGTGAGGCTCAAGTCATACTATCATTACATTTCTTGAGAGTTCAAATTCTGAAAAAGGTTTAGAAATAGAGATTTTATTTTTATTCATTTAATACCTATACCCCCTATACCTACTGTGTAGTGAAGTTGTTGAAATATACAAATAAAGTGATATATCTTTGAATGGATTCTATCTTTTTAATTGGTTTAGTGTTAGGAATCCATAGAAGTTCCCAAATTGTATTGTATTATGTATTATAGGAAGAATCGAAAAAATATTTACTTTATATCACTCAATTAGAATGATAGCATTGGCAAAAACAAATAAACTTTTAATTGTAGTCCATTTTCTGATAATGCTTTGTACGCATAGGGATTGTGATCTTTAAACAATTTTTTATTTTCAATTATGACTCCCATGTGTTTATTATTTTAAAAGATATCAATAGTAAGGCTTCTTCTGTGACCTGTTTGTGACTGTCCAGGTTTCTAAATTAAAATGAGTCCAATAAAATACCGGTCACATCATTTCTCGTGAGACGTATACTGTAGTACTGTAGTAAGCTTTTCAAGAAGTACTGATTCTAATGAATTAAAGATAAACCGGTATATCTTCAATACTGTAGAAAGAAAGCCTAATGGTTTGCTTAATGAAGCGCTACTGTTATATTCACCACAGTTATACTCACTATACGATGCCATTAATGCTAAAATAGTAATCTAATCACGGGTCCGATTGCCCAACAGTCGATTGCCCGGAAAGCCAGTTGCCCGAGATATATTAGATTTGGCACACAATATATTAAGCAAGCATGTAGCTTAGCCTTCGCTGTAAAATATCAATATTCCCATTTTAGAGGGTTGGTATACATCGAGACTAGACGGACGGTAGGACTAGACATAACTGTGAGGCCAAAGGGCCGAGATTATATCCATTGTAATCTAAGCAGAGTAAACTAACCTGTTTTCAAAATGTATGTTTCAAAATGCAGTTTTAGTCTTAAATTTATCTTTTTTTCCATAAATGTTGTTTTATTATACGTTAACATGGGTCGGGCATTGAGTGTGTCTGGCAATCGTATCTGTCGGACAATCAGGCCTGGAGGACAACTGGCTTTTCGGGTAATCAACTGTCGGGTAATGAGCATTCGGGCAATGGACCTAGACCCCTAATCACTAGTCAATTAAGTTGAACATTATATTGTTTCTAATTAGGATACAAACAATGAATTTACAACTAACCCATTTACAACTAATCGATTAATTTCATTCATTCATATCAAAACAGTGACACTTGTATAAGGATCTCCTCTCTCATCAATTCTAAAAATGTTTAATGAGTTTAAAAAAGTATAACCTAATTGTTATACAAATAATGTAAATTTATTAAAACCATTAAAACCATTAAAGAATCACAGGAGTTGATTGGCAAACTCGTTCTTATGAGCTGTGATATTATTGATGGTATCAGTTAAAAAATTGCTCATTAGATTAATTAAATGTGATGTTTCATATCGGACATATCCGATTAGGAGCAATATCTCTATCGCATCAAATAAATTAGACGATAGATATAAAACTTTAAGCTTTTAAAATAAGTGATTCCATAATTAAAACTTATTTTTGTTTTCCATTTATTGTTCACATCGGTTCACATTATGTTTATTTAATTTTCCATATTTTCAAATGAATTTTTTCTTTTTCTTTACGCAGAATCTGATACAGAAAATATTTTTGTATGAATTTTTTTATTGATTTTCACAGAAACAGTACTTTAGTGCTTTTCCTTTCTCAGTTCAACGTTTTATATCGTTTGGTTTCTATCAATATAAGAGTCAACACTTTTATTCTTGATTTTAAATAAAAAGTTTTAAAAAACGTTTCAAAGTTCTTAAGCAATGAATGTGACACTAAGTCTTCAAGTTTTGAGATAAACTACTTCTCTATCTCAGCTATTTATTTAAGAAAACATCATTTTCTTAAAGGTAAGGAATCAACTTTTATTGCTTTTACTTGATTTTCGTGTACGAATGCAAACATTATTCAAACATTATTTGTAAAATTTGATCACAAAATTTGATATTTATTCTGTATAAGTATTTGAATTGAATTAATTTGTGACTGAACTTCAATTTTTGAATTATGTGTCCACATTTCTAGCACTTACTCAAAGTTTAATTGTGTTCGTTCACTCCGTCTTATAAGAAAAAAATAATCAAAGGCAGAGCTTTTAGTATATCATAAGTGAATTAAATTTAAAGCATAGGTTTTTAATAATTAATATTTGTTTGTTTCAAAATTCAAGTCATTGCAGCGAATATTTTTGTTTTTGATTAGATTTCTTTTAAACCATATGAACAGATTGTCTTAATAGGTCGTATGGGTCGTATCGGATCGTATAAAGTACAGTATTATTTCGTAAATTATTGAAGATTTGTACAGTACCAGTATATACTAGTAGTGGAAAACATTAGAATTTTAACCTGAATCCCATCGACAATTTTTTGAATTGCATCCCAATCTGATTCTATGCTTGAATGCAATTAATTGTAATTAGTTTATACCGGTAAGAGTTCAAATCATAGCATTACTTCAGTCAATGCTTTCCATAAACATAAATGCGTTTTGAATTTGTGTGATTTCTATTGATGCTATTGATAGCTTCTATACGACGTACACTTCATTTTTTATTGAATTGAAAACTATTAGTAATTAAACTGACAATAACTTATAAAAAGATATCTGATATGAGTAATGAAGACATTCAAATTGATTGTTAAAAGGAAATCAAAAATACTTAAACTGATACTTAAAAATGTGACGAAATTTTTTATTAGTGTTTTTGGAAACAAACCCAAATTGTAAAAAATAGAATAGAATACAAGCAGCACCCGTTGCTGGCTAACTCATAAAACTTAAATATAACTATGTATTTCACACTATATTAACCCGTGAGAACTGTATACGAAATTTATAAATTTAAAAGTAAACAGTAGAATATGCTTTCATTTTTAAACCCGTGTAATAAAATCATTGTTATAGCTCTACAGTTCTTCTGCCTTTTTTCAAAAGTTTTTGTCACAAGAATCTCAATCTTATTGTTGCAAAAATTTTTATTACATTTTTGTGGATTTACACACACACACACACACACACACACACACACACACACAATGACATCTTTTTAACTCGTGTTGTGTAACAAAACGAGTACATAGTTTTGTGATTCTCCGTCCCCGCCGCCGGTCTTCATTGTTGAATGAAAAAATATAATTTTTCATATTATTATAATGTAATTTCATTTAATACAACAATAGTATAAAAATTGAGAAATTAAAAATTTGACAACAATTAGCTATAAAAGAATAATATGAAAAATGAATTCTATTCATTTATAATACTAAATACAACACGAGTTTCATAATCCTGATCGAGTCGTTTTATTAATATATCTATACATCACTACATCACTATATAATCAAAAAACTAATTTCATTTTGTGCATTAAGTATAACTTTTCTTTGCTTTCATAAGGCTTTTTCACTTAACATAAATACCAATCCCATCCCATTCCATATCCTTTTTTGCGATTAATAAAATCAGATAATTTATTAATTTTTTTGAAGCTATAATGAAGAGCCACTTATTTGATAAATGGATTATTACTCTAAATCCTCTTTTGATGACTTTGTAGAACATAATCTTAGTTCAAACAACAAAGTTGTTCAACAGGTTTTGCTCAATACTACTCTCGATTAATTGAAATGAAAACTGAATAACATGTTCAAAAATTGAAGCGTATCCAGCAATAGGACGAGTAAATATGGCTTTTTAGTAGCGTTGCCAACCGTACCGGAATAGCCGGGAACGAGCTCTGTGTCGCGGCCGAAGGAGTGGGTCTTTCAATATATGTCCCGGAATAGAATATATCAAATTTTGAGAGAATTCATTATAGAATTAACGATCAACGTTTCACGTCCCCTCCCGTCAGCCAATCCCGGATCAACGGTGCAAACCGTAAATCAGTTATTCTGAGTAAATAAAGTTAATGAATAAATGAGTGAATCAACTGAATTGAGTATCTGAGACAAAATCTAATTAATAAATAATTACATTTAAAAAAATCAATATTAACCATAATTTGAATGAATACAATAGTTATAACTACATTGGTTATAACCAGTGTAAACGAGGGTTATAATAAATTATTTGTGTGTTATCTAATAATAAGTTGAATCAAAACTTATAACTTCTTATTAATGGATTGAAGTTATAAGTTCTTAATTCTAATTCATTTTTTCTCATTTCTATTTAGAAATAATAAGTTTTTTAAGACTTTGTGTTAGTTATAGGCTTTTCATTATATACTAGATATAGAATAAAATATTTTGAAGTGACTTTCTTTGAGCTTTTGGATTCATATATTCTATCATAGATTTTTAAATAACAATATAAAGAGTGTTTTTTTACAATAATACGATTTTAAATGTCTGTAATTTTTTTATTTTTCAACCGATTTTTGAAAATTATACATCAAATTGAAGATAAAGAATGAAATTTTTATATTCTTTTGGTGGTTAACCATTTCTATAAAAGTATCATTGATTAAACTGGCGGAGAAATATAAATTGCTTTTTGAACAACAAATATTTTTTAGGTTCAGTGGGACTAAAAATTCGCTACACTATAAAAATCAAATAGTGGGTCAAATCGATAGTGCTCATCAAAAGGTATCGAAATATGAAAAAAAATTTGAGCCACGCCCACCCGTTCACGAGAAATGGACCTTTTTATAAATTTTACGTCACTTCCATTTCCAAGTGGGCGGTGCGTCTTAAAAATCATATCATAAAAGAAAGCGATAGTACTCGATGAGACGATTCTAACGGTGCCAATATTGTTGATCTATGCCTTCCGGTTAAAAAATTATTGCAATTTTTGCAAAAGCTATGGTGTGTCAAAATATTTTTTGATTTTAATACTGAAGTTTGACACACTATCAAACTTAAGCAAATAACAAAATTTGCAATAATTCTTGAGCCGAAAGGCGTAGATCAACAATATTGGAACCGTTAGAATCGTCTCATTGAGTACTATCGATTTGACCTATCATTTGTTTTTTAAGAAGCTCCGTCCACTTATAAGAAAAACGCTATGTTTAAAAAGCAATTTATTGTTCTTCGCCGGTTTGATTAATGATTTCTTTAAAGAATGGTTAACCACAGAAAAAATGTAAAAATTTCATTCTTTATCTTCAATTTGATGTATAATTTTCGAAAATCAGTTGAAAAATAAAAAAGTTACAGACATTTAAAATCGTATTATTGTAAAAAAAACACTCTTTACATTATATATTGATTATTGAACAGAACCTTAACTCCATTCCCATTTTTTATGGGAACAATCAGTGCCGTAACCAGTTTTTTTGGCTAGGGAGGCTAAATTCTAAAAATTGCATTTAAAGTCCAGAGTTTATTGAATAAAACATTTTATACAATAGAATCAAAAAATAGCAATGATTTTCATCAATTTTAATAACTAATTAACTCTATTTAATGATAACTCTATTTATAATATGTTTTAAATGAAAGCATTTCGAAATCTTTCGGAGGCTATAGTCCCCGCTGGTTACGACTGTGGGAATAATAGTGGTATAGGAATGGAAGTGACTTTTAATTAGATTATAATGAGAGATAGGCAACGCGCGAACGTTTGGCGCTCTGTCATAGTGTGGAGCGGAAAGTATATCTACATATAAATATATTTATTAAGGGAACTCTGAGTTTGTCATAATTTGAAAAAGAGATAAATTCATAAGTCAGGACAGTTTGATAAAACCTAAATTTCAGTTTTTTAGCTTCAATTTTCAGAACTCAATTATATTTGGATAGTATGTAGTTTTTGTTAAAAATATGAATGCCTTTATTCCCATTTTAA
>JAQGCH010003227.1:0-10989 GCA_034699485.1 Nanhermannia elegantula
CGTTCACATAGTACGTACGCTAACTGGGAGGGGGAGGGGGGAGGGGGAGGGGTCTGAAAACAGTCCAAAACTGCGTACGTACTATGTGAACGAGCCCTAACTAGTTAACTGATAGCTTCAACTTTATATAACTTAAACTGTTCTTAATTTAGGCCATTCACCAATGCTATTCACCTATTTTTCAGGCTATAATCGGTCCATTGGTGTCAAATCCAAGGCATACTATACTCACCACATCAACAGTTCCAACTACAGCCACATCAACTTTAGTCTCGTCAGCAATAGTTCCCACGTCTTCGATGTCGATATACGATCGCATAAGTCCGTCACCGTATACCGTACTTCGATCGCACACTCCTATTACTCCGGGAGGAGACTATTCTGACTCTCAAAGCGATGTGTCAGGAGATAAAGGAAAGAGAAGAAAACTGCCGTCAGTTCCTTTTGATGAAGAGCCCGTTTCTCCTATTTTAGCGACAAGAAAACTAATCAAAGAGAGACTCGCGGGTAAGTCACTAAATTAAATCATACAAAATTCACTTCAAGTCGGGCCAACACCTACTATCAAATTATTTCATTTTGATGCACAAATTGAATGGTCTCATATTTCTGTTATAACCATATTTTCCTGAATTCATTTATTTATAAGAACTGCAGAGTGAAGGAAAGTTAAAACCCAAACCCAACAATCTTGGGTTTGGGTATGGGTTGGGTATAGGTATAGTTTTTTGAAAACACGTGGGTTTGGGTGGGTATAGGTTTGAAATTTTCTAACTTTTTTTTCACTACTGTAGAACAGAGAAGTAGTAAGAGATTTAACAATAATTAAAGCTCTTTTATAGTAAACCCAAAAGTTTTAATATTTTTGAACACATATTAAACTAAAAATATGGATAATTTATTTAGATTTTAGTATTTAACAAAAAGAAAGGAATTAAATGAATACAAATGAAAAAGAGTATTAAAGCCAAAGATAGCTGAATAAAAACTTGAGTAAAACGACTAAACTTTTTAGGTCGACCGCCAATATCTATGACATCGATGGCATCCAAACACATCCCTCCTCTAAGACCTTCGTCTTCATTAGACAGCGCAGTCACAGGTTTGACATCACAACGAAGACCTCACTCACCATTTTCCTCCACATCAGACATAACACAATTTCTTGCGTCAACTTATGGCCAATCAGTGCTCAAGAGTCCGATTGGGAACATTCGGTCTCCGGCCAGATCTCCGATACCGCCCGGAGAGTCGCAAATCAGCCGCCAATTAGAGACGACTTCAATATCTTCTTCTTCACTGACAAGTCCGACAAGATTTCCGTCTTATATGAAAAATATTAAAAAGCAATTATGGGAAGAGTTAAAGACAGCCACTGAAGAGAAACAGCGATTATTGAGTTTACGCGATAGGGATAAGGATTTCTACAGACGTTCAGAAACTGATTTGCAAACACTTTATGATATCTATTCATCTCCGGTCAGACGCAGAAGAGGTCGGTATCGAAAGAATGCGTCCGATTCTAAGATATATAGAGATTCGCCGAATAGAGAAGAGATTCCGTTCAAGTCATATGAATTCGAGTCATTACACCCGACAAGAACTGGAATTGAACTTAATTATAGAGACCTTAATCGGAGACCTATGTCTTCAATGGCAGCTTATTCTGAAACAGATCTAGGACTTCGTGAATCAGTTATTCCTAATTATATGGACTCTAATGATAATGATCTCTATTTGGCTGCAAATGCGGTAAAAGTTTTTAACAATAATTAAATAAATTTTGATAATAAGTTCGTGCATTCAATACATACTTACACTTATTTATTGCCAACAATTATAGTAAACTATAACTTAAGACTTCATTTCTATATTAATATAATTGTTTTCACTTAAAGCTAACTCAAAGAGTCCGTCGAAGAAGCGAAGGCTCAACAGAACTGATGTCTAGATTTGGTTATGGATTAGATCCTTACGGAAGAAGTTCTACGAAATACTATTACGACGATCTCACACAACAGCGACGAAGACTCGGTGGCCGACCGTCTCGTTCATGGCATCCGTCGCCGTATGTGTCCGAAGACGAAGACGACCACATGACTAGAGAGGAGAAAGCGGCCAAAGTTCGGGCTGAGATCAAACGCAGACGACAACAAATGGTCGATTCGGGAAGACTTTATCGGCATTCCGTCGATGGAAGTACTCTTCACTACGGAAGTGATGATATCTATAGTCAAAGTGCTCTTAGGGATGAAGACTATTATAATTATAACTCTGCTGCTCATCAAATGCCAATAGATTACTATTACGGAAGATTAAGACCTAACTATTCGCAGCCATCACTGCATGGGTACAGTAGTTATAGACATCCTTCATATCAGACATAGTTATTGATTTCTACTGTGTTTAATAATGTTTCATATTTGCGAGTCTTCACTCTCAAAACACTAAAATCATTAATAAATTCTTTAAAATAATGATTTTTTAATTGAATATAAAGTATTTTTTTATATCCAGGATTTCTAAGCCATGAAAATGATTAATTACCAAAAGTGAACTGTTTTTATGTGGTATTTGAATAATCTGTGAGAAAAATTAATTTTTAATTTTTTAGATGCGCTAAAAATTTTGGGCTGAAAATTGTTTAAATACCTGAGAGATATTTTTGTTTACTTTGGTAATTAATCATCATTTTGATGAGTTTAATACATAATAAAGAAAATTGAAAATAAATGCATGCCATCAAAAGTTGAGAGTTGAGAGTTGAGACTCATTTACTTTTCAATAATTAACATCCCCTTAAAAATTTTGATTCAAGTTAATTGAGTTTTAATATTTTTGGTTTCAATTACATAAAGACTTGGATGAGTATTATTTTCTATTTGAACTTCTTATTTACTATAATAGTCTGTATTAAACCTGTATAAGTATGCTTTGAATCTCTTTGAATGTGATATTGATTTTAAAGTGCATACAGTAATACCTCGATATAGTGAACCTCTATATAGTGAATCCTATTTATAGTGAACATAAGTTTCAGGTCCCTTACAATAAATCTAATGCTAAAGTTACCTCTTTATAGTGAATACAAAATGTCGATCCCCAGCGATTCACTATATCGAGGTATTACTGTATAATTTTTATGCAAATTGTTTATTAATTTAAATTCCTATCGAATGAATGGCTGAAAACAAATATTTAGACCACATTTAGCATTCATAACAAATATAACTCAAAAAATTTATTTATGTACAGACACGACAATTATAGTTATCCTCAGTCATATGCAAACCATAATTATGATCAGAGAATGGCAAATATGCCGGTCTATCCTCCAGCCATTAATTCAAGAGACGCTGCTCTACTTCGTAGACCCAACTTTGCTCATCCAGATCACGGGTCGATAATGTCTACCGATACCGACACACCGAGTGAGTACATGGACCCTATGCTAAACACACCAGCGATGCCTATTTTGCCTGATATGCCCACCAGATCTAGAAAACTAATCGAAGACTTGGGCGGCTCGTCGATCGGAGGAGGAGGAGGTATGTTATGGTCTAATTTAAAATTGTATTAAATAGAGTCCTAGATCTTTAGTGTTCAATTGTTTTATTAATTATTTAAACATTTGTGATCCCAACCCATATAACTTATAAAAGAATTATTGTTATGGCAAAATACAAAGGGTAATCATGTTCTGCGCCTAACATAGAAAATGTTTGTACAGAGGATATGTTGTGATGGGTATCCTATTCCATTCAATAAAAGGGGCTTTTTCTATCAGTTTATAGGGAATATCTATCATTTAAAGATAGGATACCAATCCTTTAAATTAATTCAACATCATTTCCCTTTATATGTTAGGCGCAGAACTTTTTTACTAATACTTCTGTCCTGTACTTTACATTTCAATTTTACATAATAGGACATGATATGAAACTTTACCACATCGTATCCAGTATTTTATGCATATTTATGAACAGTGTTCGCCAGAGAGGGGTGTAGGGGTGTACACCCCCCCCCCCTGGAAAGTTGGAAAACTGGACCACCTCCAAGATTTTTCCGATCTGCCAAAAAATTGTCTATCAAAACCGATGGGTTTTACCGACCCCCCCTTAAAATTTCAAAATTTTCTGGACTTACACCCCCCTGACCCGAAGGGGTCTGGCGAACACTGTTTATGAATATAATAAAATATGAATATTTTGTGTAAAAATAATAATTTAAAATTCTTATATTCAATAAACTAACACTGTATTAATTACCCAGTAATTAAAATTTCTAAATATAGAAATTCCTTTTAATGTGAATTAATTGATAACTTGTTTTGAAGTCCTGTTGTGTAAAATTAAAATAATTTCACCAGTGAATTAAAATATTTGAGCTTCGTTTAAAAATAATTTTTAGCAGTGAATTAAAAAAAACTTTATCAAAATATCCAACAAATAGGTCATCGGTCTGGTTATGGCCCCATAGATCACAATGTGATCAGAGGATCTCCTAAGAAAACTCAAGTAAGAGCGTACGCACCAGTTTGAGTCATTACACCCGACAAGAATACTATTACTATTACCCCGTTGTTAAAAACATAAATAAATAAAATAATCCGTAGTTGTCTTAAATCGACCAAAAATTTGATGGATTTGTGGAAAAATTATTGTTAAAACTAATATTAATAATAGAAAAAAAGCTCGATTTTGTTGAACTAACAAAAAAATTACTGGCGCTTTACATCGCCTTATCTTCATGTCTTACAGTTTGCACCGAACACAACGAATACCCGAATACCCAAATACCCGTTTCCAGTAAAACGAATACTTCTAACTCAAGATCCAAAGATTCGCTCAGTTAGTGGTAAGTCATATAATAGGACGGAATAGTAATATACTTAATAAGGATTAATGAAACAAAATTATATTGTTTTTAGTCTTAATCCTTAGTCTAGTCTATGAATCAATGTCTAGTTGAATGTCTGGTTTATTATTTGGTATCTTATTTGGGAATCTGATCACTTCATCCATTTATTAATATATTTTATTTTTTTTAATTAATTATGTGAAGGCAATGGACTTGGTTTGAAAGTTGTCGGTGGGAAAGAAATACCAGGAAGTAATATGATTGGGGCTTATATTCAAAAAATACACCCAAGTCTTACAATGATGGGAGAGATTAAAGAAGGTATTTATTTGCAAAAAAATGTTTTAAACTGATCCAGTTTTCGCCCCTAACTGGATACTCCTCTGCAGGCCGTAGCCAGAATTTTAGGCCTGGAAGGGCTACACATAGGAAAAATCCAAGATATGGCTATTTTTAAAAATTGCTCCAGATCTACACTTAAATGTTCAAAAATCTTTGGGGGTGGGGCTATAGCACCCCTGCCCACCCCTAGCTACGGCTGCGCTCCTCTGTGGAGCTCAAAATAATTTAAATCATAACTGCAGCTAATTTTCTACTTAGGGGTGATACACATAGTACGTACTCAGTTTTTGACAATTTTTAGACCCCTATCCCCCTCCCTGTACGCCTTTGCACACTAATACTTAATGTTAAGTATATGGGAGTGTAAGAGTTTGTACGCTTTTGGCTGACCCCCCCAAGACTTCGTACATACTGTGTGTATCACCTCTTATTGCAAATTTTTAAACTGTTTCAATATTTGCATAACTTGACTGATGTGTACTATACTTATAATAGGAATGCAAGTGATTGAATGGAATGGCATACCATTAACCGGTATTTCTCACGACGAAGTGTCCAGAATTATCTCCAATCAAGTCGGAGATGAGATAGAAGTTGTAATACGTACTGATATTAATATGATTCAAAGCCAGTATCAAAGTTATGATCAGCCGCCGGCCTATCCTCAAGTTATACTACAACATAACCATCCAATAGATGATACCCATCAACAGATATCTCATCCACAGCATCCTCACCCACAATACCATCAGCAGACACATAACGCACAAATTGGTAAGAAATGAACGATAAATAGCTTACATATAATATATGATAATTCACTTGAAAAATATTTTTTTTAATATTAATTAATATTAATATTAAGTAAAAAATAAAATATATTTGGGGTCTGTTTTACTCAAAATAAAGTAATACTGAAATCGATATTCTTTTCTCTGCGATTTGCATGTGTTTGAAAAAATTCAATGAAACAATTTTTTTACCCGAAAACAAATCAATTGCGGAACTATTTGTTTGTTTATCGCAAAAGCGAATACTGTTGACTCCCAACAAGTTATTGAACCCATTGATCAATCATTCGATGCCAATGTCAATGGTGATGAAAATAAGGTGAGGAATTATTAAAATTGATTGTCGTGAACAAAAAAACACTATTTTTGTAAATTAGAGGTTTAAGTTGGAAAGGATTAGATATTTTCATTCCGAGTACTTTTTAAATTGGATGCATTGCGAGAATATGGGAGTTAAAAGTTCTGACAATGAGTTTCAAATCAGACACATTTGTAGAAAAGCGTCAAAATTTAAATATGAGCTCAGGTTAAAAGTTTTCAAATAATAACATTAATTGTTCAAAGATTCTTAACATTTATTATCCGCTTAATTGGTTTCATAACAATTTGGCAATTATTTTACGATTACTTTTAATGCAAACTTAATTTTATTGTTTAATATTAAACTTTGATTTGTGGTAATTATTTTGCATCTTATGAACCATATAATGATAACTATATGTGAATGCAAGCAATTAATTAATATTTAATTTGTTATTCAATTTTTGAAACGTATGTTCAGTTAATTCTGATTATTTTGATTAAAATCGTAGATTTTTAGACAGAATACCTGTTAAGCACTTAGTAACTGAAATACTGTATAATGTTTGCAGTGAGTACTCACCCCTTATTCTAATAATGCATTCAATTATAATTAATGAAAATTTGCATCTTTTGCTCTCACGCTTTGTGAACTCGAATTTTTTATTCACATTCTTCACAACCCATAACCAAAACACAAATTTTAGTTTTAAAGTTAATAAAACTTTCGATTAATTTATACATTAAAACAAATTATTTTATTTTTAAATCAATTTTTTCCTAATACTGTAGAAATACTAATCCTATAGTAATCCTAGTTATCTATAGATTTCTCAAATAACTCATCCTTTTCTACCTTAAGCCGCATATTATTTAATTATTAAATTGCAATAACAATTGAATCAGAATTTAGAAAATATTTGAGAACTATAATAAAATTTCTGTAATTAATGTATACTTTTTTTGTCAAACGAATTAAGTTTAGTTTAATATTTCAAACACTGAAAAAGATTAATATTTAAAAGAATGACAGAACTTGAGAGAAATAGAATATTCTGATCAGTAAATTAGGCAAAAATTGAGACTTTATTCAGGTTTAATGTATTCACTAAAATATTGAGGAATTAATTCTTTAATTTTTTACAAAGGGTTCAGAAATAGATAACTATTTAATAAAAAGCAAACAATTTTCTAAATGTTGATTCAATTACAGAATAATAGAATTCCTGTCCCAAAAGTTCATATTTATTGAACATTTCATTCCCTGTAGTTTGACATACATGTAGACGATGAACAATTAGGCAAAATTCGAGGTGAAATTCAGGTAAAATCCTATTTCAAAACGTAACAAAACATCTAATTTTAATTAATTGAAAGCCTATTATTGTCACGTATGTTGAATTCGGTCCAATCCCTAGTAATCATGTCCTATGTCTGCTTATCAGTGTGTTTGTAAAACATATGATGATATTTGCACTCAATTTCATATCACAGCTCATTTGCATGAATCTGTTGCTAATTCTTTATTCTTTATGTTTCAATATTTAACTTAAAACATGTTAAACAAGTGTATCGTTGAGTCAAACAACTGATTGCTCATTAATTTGAACATTACTTTAATATTGCATTTGTTATGAAAACTCTATTATGAAAATTGTTTCGTTTGTTATCCAATGGAATAAGTTATCAATAATTTTATGCTTAAATTTTGATAAATAACTTTTTTTAATAGTACAGTAATACCTCGATATAGTGAATCGCTGAGGACCGACATTTTGTATTCGCTATAAAGAGGTTTCACTATAAAGAGGTAATTTTAGCATTGGATTTATAGTAAGGGACCTGAAACTTGTGTTCACTATAAAGAGGATTCACTATATGGAGGTTCACTATATCGAGGTATTACTGTAAAAAATAATGTTTCTCTAACTGTGTAATATTTTTTTCATTTCAAATATTTGTATCACTGAATATAACAATTAGTATATATTTTTATAAATTGTATTCAAAAAGTTTTCATTATATTAATAATTCATTAAAACTAATTAAAGTTTTTTTTTCTCTTAAACTAATTCATAAATTTTGCTTAAAAATAATTAAAATAAAACTTTTGAAACTAAAAATTTGTTAATAATGATAAACAAAATCCGAACAGTCTATTGTCTGAACTAAATGTGCCAAAAATTCTTATCTGTGATCTCAATGTGTTTTTTGATTCCTCTGTCATTACAAGACTTGATTGTGCGAAACAAAAGTTTTAAACAACTATATGATGGCTTATATTCTGTAAAATTAATGCTTATTTTCAGCTTCAGATATGTTACGATATGAGGGCAGCAATACTTTACGTGACAATTATTGAGGCACAGAATCTGATGACTTTAACTAATGGTCAATATCCAGATCCGTTTGTAAAATGCTATTTATTGCCGCCGCGTATGTAAGTCATTATCACAACCTATTTATATCAATCAAAACAATTCTTATCTAAAGTTTTTCTTTTTTCAAAAATATATTGTAAAATAATTTCCACATTTTTAAAATCCTAATCAAACCCCCACTTATACAGTGTTGATAACCAGCGCCGTACGCGTTATTTTTACCGTTGTTTAAACCCTCGATGGAAGCAAACTATGGTTTATCCCAATATAAAATTGAATGACTTTAAGAGAAAATATTTGGAGTTAAGTGTTTGGAGTTTTTCTATTTATTCGCCGCATATATTTCTCGGACAAGTTCTCATTGATTTAACGGGTAATGCAATTAGAGTTATATTTCTATCATTTAAGTAAAAGTAGTTCTCAAAAATAGTAATATGTATTACATTATTATTTCAATTCAAAAGAAAATGCTTTCTATTTAAAAAACTTTATCAAAAGTTGGCATAAGTTTATCGAAATTAAAGCTCAGATTTTTTTCAAAAATAAATACGTATAAGAAAATCATTGATTTATGTTAAGATTGAGGGAAATGAAAAATTTATAGAAGTAATGCAACACAAGTGCAAACATGAGTTGAAGTACTGAAAAATACAGTAACTATTAAATGAAAATAAGACTAAATTATATGAATTGAATAGAATAAGTCTGAAACTTATGAATTGGCAGATGCATTCATTTTGGATGAAGACTCTCATTGGTATAGTTTGGGTGGTTATGAAGTGAAGCTTAATAGTAGTTCTGCTAAAAGTACTACTAATGACATAAATGTGGACAAAACAAATACGAGAGAAGACAGTAATTTAGAGAAATGGCAGTTTGAAACCGAATACTCTTCGGGTAGACCTCCTATTATAGCCACTTCAACAAGAAGTAAGGTATGGCTAATACCATATTTGATTATACCCTACCATTAAACTAAATGACATCGAATAAAACTTAATGACAAACTGCATAATAAAGTAAACATTTTTATTATAAGTGAAGATTTCTCTTGAATTTAAACCGAAAAAATTAGTTTATAGTCAATACATATTTATTATATTTTTTCCAATTCATTAGGGATTTATGGTTTATGTGATCAAATTTAGATGACTTACAAAACTTTGATTGTAATAAATTGTACAGACATTTACAGTTAATTTTCTATTACAATAGAATGTCCTAAGAATTTGTTCATTTAGTATACCGTACAATGGACTCAATTAAAACGGAAAAATAATTTTACTAACTATTAGTTATAAATCCTATTATACATTATATCACTTATAATAGAAATTTTAGTAAAAATACTTTATTAAAAAGTTTATAGTCAAGCATTAATAAAAAGCTTTAGCTCTCACTTAAATCAAGTTCAGGACTGAATGACTTATAGACTTATACTTTTCAACTGTTTTACTTTCCTATAGAGACTCTGAAAGCAGGCATTTTAACCCTTTTCCGTTTTTAATTTGACCATTGTACTTAAGGCTTAGTATTTGTTTAACTTCTCAAAAGCCTCAAATGCAGTGAAGTTTCACATTTTCATTTCGTTTGAAAAAATAAAGAGTAATGGCAACTTCCCATAGGACTTCCCCTCAAAAGGGTACACTCTTGAGTCATATATCATTGGAAAGATCTCATCGAGTACTACAACTTTTCCTCTCCGCTCGATCCGTTCACGAGGTAAAGCACCAGAGGGTGAAGAAGTCACCATTGAAAATACATTAAACAATGGATTTTTCTTACAAGTGAACTCAGGAACGCCCCTTTTGTAATGCCGTTGGCTTTTGCTTAAATTTATATGATTGGATCGATTTGGTCCAAGAGGAAAAGTTGTAGTACTCGATGAGATCCTTCAATTGACATATGACTCAAGATGATGTCCTGTTCAAGGCCGGACCAAGGGACCAAGGGGAAGTTACCATTGAGTCCATTATATAAATTATATAAATACATACAGAACTACATAATGTATTTACAATAGTGACTTCTTCACCCTCCGGTGCTTTGCTCCGTTGACGGATCGAGTTGACCCAAGAGGAAAAGTTGTAGTACTTGATGAGATCTTTCCATTGATATATGACTCAAGAGTCACCCTTTTGAGAGGGAAGCCCTATGGGAAGTTGCCGTTGCTCTTTTTTAAACTCTAAAAACAACTTTTAAAAAAAGATAAAATTAATAAAAATAATAAAAATCCACTTTAGTTCACAAAACTCTATTATATTTTGTCTTTTAGTTTACTATATTTGGAGAACTAATTAATCGTCATTTAGACC
>JAQGCH010003228.1:0-10989 GCA_034699485.1 Nanhermannia elegantula
ATAAAAAGCCGCGAATTTCAATATTAGTCTACTTTAGTGACAAATAACAGTTAATTATATTTATTCTTTGACTAATTTATGGTTTAAGACTATAGAGTCTTTAGAAGTGATAAAAACTAAATTATAGTTTATTGAAATGTTTTCTATAAGTTTTACTTACATTGGCATCAATTTCTCAAATGTATAGTATAATGAGTTTATTTAATATTAATATCTCACAGAAACCACAACCCAATCGTTTTTTAACTATAAGTCTAAAGTTTACTTAATATACTGTATGCAAGAATTGCTTACTCGCGTTGTGGCGCCTGAAAGACTATTCACAAAACGATATTTAATTTTTAAAATTTCAACCAAAACAAAGTATTTATTTAATTTAGGTTTTTTGATACAATCAACATTTCTGGGTTAATAATAGAATATCAATACAATTATAATAGAAATGAATGCATTGATAATTCTAAATAAAATACTGCATTTATAGCATATTATCACAAATAATCTTCATTTTTTCAAACAATTGATCCATTTCTTGGTTGACTATTACCGGTAAATAATGAATTGAAATACCAATACTCAAACAGTATAAGTAATTGCAAATCATAATTAAAATTAGAAAAATAATTAAAACTAATAAACATTTAGAATTTAAAAGATAGGAATATAATTATCAATCTTTGCTTTATGTTTCTGCGCAACACATTCAGAGATCCAAACAATGTTACGACACTCCTGTTCTTTAAGCTTAAGATAGGAGTAGAAGACACCGAAATGGAACTGTTGCATAAACGCGTTCACATTCAAGTTAACTTCATGTTCAAAAAATTTGTCTTCGAGTGTTTTCTCTTCGATTCCGCTCTGTCCCTGTCCTTCAAACAACACTTTATATTCTGCGTAATACTCGGCCACATTCCTGACCTGTTCGTAATCGTCAGCGCGAGCCAAAGCAGCCAAACCATCGGGAAATAGTTTACCACAATTTGGGTATAGCTTTGCGCGATCTTCTTTGGACAGTTCGGTCCCAAACGAATTGATTGTTATGATGAAAGCTCTTCTGTCGGCTTCAAAGGCTATTTGTTTCAAAATATTAATTAATTGAATAATTAATAAAATTACTTAAAATATTCAAAATAATTCATATCCAAGAAACTTAATATAAAGCAATTTCTGATAACTTATAAGTAATTAAAATTTTTAATTATTAAAAATATAAAACTTATTAGAGTTAGAGTTAACCTAATATTTCACACATGACATCAGCAGTTATTCCGCCGATTTCTTCTTTGCAGAACTTATAGAATGCTTCCAAATAAGCCTTATATAGAGTGTTACGTATGATCTCAATATTCATTTCATCCAAATCTTGTTCTCCAATACAGTCAACAAAGAAGGGCGCGAGTGGTGTGTCCACTAACACAGCGTTGTAAAGGTCTGCAGGAGTGGCCGCCACGTGAATAGCCTCCATCTGATCAAAAGAGCCCAATGGGTGACACTTTGGGATCAATTCTGAAAGTGGTCTTTGATGTAGAGTTCCTGTCATTGAGAGATTACAAACATTTGAGTATAAAATGCTTTTTAATAAATAGAGTCTGAAAGAGAGTGAGAGAGAGAGTGAGACCCGTAATGAGGAGAATAATGTTGTCGATCATATACGAGTAGTTTATGTGATCCAAAAACGTGGCCAACGGTTCCACCGCATGATTGCGGATGTGCTGGAACTCAATCACCAACTTTTCGCGCAATTTGTCGTCAATGACGGCGACGTTGAGCGGCGACGACTCGTTGGACAGAAAGTTTCCGTAATCTGTTGACTGCAAATGGAGTTTCAGGTCTTCCAAAGACTCGCATTGAACTAAATTCAAATAATCCGATTGTTTTAATATTCCACACTTGAAACCACGGATCAAACCCTCCAGATATCCATTGTCTGAGTTGAATATACTCTCCAATAACATTATTATATCATATATTATATCAAACTATTAATATTTAAATCGTAACAATCGCTAAGATATGGTCTCTTTTTATTGATTTTATTATATCATAATATTTCTTATCAATACGACGCCCTCTTTAGACATACACTTGTATTACATTTGTTTCATTTTCATCTCATTTTTTTAAATATTCTAATTTTTAATCCATTTTATGAATTGATATCATTATAATATTTTATATAAACTTCTTATTTATTAATTACTTAGTTTTCAAACTTTTAAGTCAATTAATCTCTTGAAATGAATTGAGAACTTATAACTGGTTTTTAGTGTATTTATTAGTCATTAAGTAATGACATCTATCGACTAAAAGACACATCACATGAATGTTAGTATTTAACTCAATTTTCAAATGAATTATATAATTTTGATAAATTGGTCCTTTTTAAGGGAATTGCTTTCATACAATCAAAATTGATTTAAAGTACACAAAAGGCATACTTTTTTAAAGAAACAAAAGTTATTTTTTATTGCTATTATTGCCGGCATTTAACTGATTATATGTTTTGATAGAGTTTTAAATTATTATTAAATATTAGAAATTAATATCAATTAAACTCTCAATTATTTTAAGATTATCTAAAACTGCAAAATATGCCTATTTTTACACTTAAGACAAACTTACCCTCAAATAAGATCCCGAAAGATTTTTTGGTGAAAACAGTTGAAATTGTGGCCAAAACACTGTCAAAACCGAAATCTTATGTTGTGGTGAATGTGATCGCTGACCAACAAATGAATTGGGGTTTTTATTAATTATTATTAATTACTAATTATAAATTCGTTTGAATTAAAGTATTGATTGACTGTATTATTAGGAGGTGTGGAGGGCTTGTGCGGGACCGCAACCTTGGAAAGCATTGGTCAGTTGGGAAAACAACCGAATAAGAAACACTCCAAAGTACTTTACGAGCATATCGAGAAAGAACTCGCAATTCCTGGCGATAGGCTTTACATCAATTTCGTTGATTTGAATAAAGAGAATGTTGGTTACAGTGGAACCACTTTTGATGATTTGCTTTAAATTCTGCACAAATATGATCTGCTATTCATCCCTATTGTCCAACGTCTGTAACACTCAAAGTCTGACATTGAGATGACATGACTTAACAATTTTCAAATTTAACATAAATTGTTAGATAATTCTCAGATAGACTCCAATTAGATTTGACTGTTGCTGATGTTCGTCAATGCCTTCCGTATTACTGACTCAATACATAACCAGAATAGCAGACCATTAATTGTTTGTTAAGTTGTATTTTTGACTATTTTATAGACTAAACATAATCTGTTAATGTAATCAAATTAAAAACTATTAAAAACAGTTTTCTTTATATGTTTAAGTGTTTTATCAGTTTAATTATATATTTTGAATGTTTCAAAGTTTGTCGAATGAATCACTTTTTATTTACTTTGTTTTCTAACTATATGTACCGGTATTTTAATATACTTTGTGTGTATTGGAATCCTTTATGAATTAAAGTTGTTGTTCAAGTGCTAAAACTACTCAAATACGCTTCAGTTTTAACTGCATATCATATATTCATTATACCATTGAATATAATTCCATATCACATATCACTGGTTCTATCAAAATGAATGTTAGAGTAATTTTTTTTAATTAATCTCAGAAATAAAAGATAAATAAGTGTAGTTTAGGAGCAATTAATTATCAGCTTAGCCTTGACTTATTGAACTACAATCTTAACTAATATTAAACTACAAGTGTATGAGTTTTTTCTTTTATATTTTTTTGATTGCAATAAAGGTCTGCAAATGATTTATCATTTTTAAAACAATAATAGAATAATTACTTTTTGCTTAATTGACACGTATTATAAGTTATAATTTATAACATTTCTATAGTGAAAGATTATTTTTACTTTTAAACCCTAAATATGAAAATATAGAATATAATAATACAATAACTGTAGTTCACAAGTTTTATTAAATTGAATGTAAATGTAATACTCAGTATATATAAATTTACTGTGTATTCAATTTTGATTCAATTGATAAAAAGATTAATAATAATTTGTAAAACTTAATCACATTTTCTTAATTATTTGTAAATAAGAAATGACTATAAGTTATAGAATATGAGTCTTAACTTATCGCTGCGGATGTTTACCAGAGACATAAGTAAATAAGTTTTTCTAAATCAAGTGATAAAGATATAGAGACTGCTTAACTAATATAACCCATGAAACTAATTGAAGCCAGTGTTGGGCATTTGTGACGATGACAGGGCGAGTATTTTCAAAATTTTTGCCCAAAAATCTCAGATGGGTATAGGTCATACCTGGGCAAGCTCCGAACTTTTGGTGGGGGTTCATTTCAAGATTTCTCGAAATTTAGAGGGGGTACCAAAACTCGTCGGTTTTAATAGATTTGAATAGGCAATATTTTGTCAAAAATCGTTTTCCCATCAAAAACATTTTTCCGCCAGAACTTTTTTCAAAATTACTCCCTTTTATCATTAAAAATAATAGATATTAATGCTATTGTTTGATTCATTAAAGCATAAATCTAATTAAAAATTTTCTAAAACAATTTGAATTTTTATCAAAACTGAATTTCTAATCAAAATCAAAGGATATTTTCTCAAATTTTCAGAAAATTTCAAAGGGGGCACCAAGGTATGATTTTTACTTTCAAAAAATTTTTGGGGGGGGGGGTATCTTCTGTCGTTCGACAAGGGGAGTACCCTGGTACCCTCAACCAAAATGTCGGAGGGTATGATGCCTACCCCTTGTTCAGCATTCAAATAGTGTTAAATCTCATCAACAATGATATAGTCTATTGTCAATGATTTATAACTTTTAGTTCATTGGTATTATTCTCTCATTATTTATATTTACGATATTATTATCGCAATTATGTTTGTGTTGTTTTAAATTTAATGACAATTATTTACATTAAAATACAAATAGAGAATTATAATTGAAATCACTAGAAATTCGTTTATAAAGAATTTCTCTATACTATTGAATTCCTATATAATTATTATTTACTATAAAGTAATGTCTAACTCATGAAGAAAAATCTTCAACTATTAAAGTAATATATAATTTAATCGCATTGAGATTCTGAATTGCAAATGAATTGACAATATTTAGCTGAAAGGAAATATATTACTGCTATCATTACTAGAATTTATCAATCACAGCATCATTAAATCTAATGTGACTTTCTGCTGTATATGACTTACTCGTAATAATAACATGAGCTGATAAAAACTGGACATAAGCGCAAAGATATAATATGTGCATTTAGTCCCTAAAACCAGTGCGACTTTTATCCACAACTATAGACCCCAAAACATCAGTCATAAACGATTCATTATCTAATGACAAGTTGATTTCCTTCAATATCATACCAAAAATTGCGAATCATGATCGCAATCCGCGTCAATCCCTCTATACTAGCATTATATATACACTATAGTAGAGTATATTTATATAACTTTATTTATTTGTGCTGTTGGGCCGCTTTTGTGGTCATTTCAGGGGTGTCTTGACATCGCCATGTATTACATCGCCATTTACTTCTTGATATAATATTTGGTGGACATTTACTCCCGGAAAAAGACATTATCCTCCCTATTCATATCATCACACAATCTTAATAGCATTTTTGGTCACAAATAGATTTATATATGTTATGGCAAAGTATGTAAGTATATATCATCGCAAGTTTTCGTAAATGTTTTTCTTTAGTATAACATATCATCACAAATAGAAGATTATTTTGAAGGATTATCCATTAGATCGTTCAGTCAAATACTATTAAATATATTTCAATTATGATAAAGTTTATGCTTTTTATATAAATTTTAATTATTAATAATTATTCTATAAACTGTTGCATTTATTAGCGATCAAAGAAATAATGGTTCAAATACGTAATAAAATGCAAAGAACCAGACAATTCAATATATGCTCCCATTTTTTAGTTTTTTGTATTTAAACTCTCGTTGGGTTAATTTGGTTGCTTTAGTCTAGTCCTGAGACTAATAAGGGGACATATTTTGGTGTTACTCTGACTTTGGGATGAAATTTGGTGGAAATACTAGGATCGAGGTCCAGATTACAAATAATATATTTATACGTCCCCAATCAAATTTTTGTTCCCTTTATTTAACATTTATTTTGAAAATTTCCTATTGAAATACATTGATACTAAGGAATAAACGATAATAAAGACACAATTTTATACTTGTGAACCCTATACTAACTGTGATCTTCACCAAACAAACAGACAAACCCCTTATTTCAAATTTTTTATAAACTAAATATCAAGTTTGTAATATTTAGTTGGTTTTGAAATTTGAATTAATTTTTAAAAAGTACATTAAGGTTAAGTTTACTCATTTCTAAGGAATCTCCTCAAATACCAAAGCAATCTCTAATATTAGTTATATCATACTTTTATTAAAATGTTATTTTGCATTCAAATATTTGTTGGTTATTTTATAAATGATTTAAATTAGTGTTATTTCAAATGTAAAGTGGGGATTAAGTTCGCTATAAAAGGCACTAAAACAGGTTTTCGTTGGACTGACTATGGTTTCGGTGGATTGACGCCGAATAAAGCTTTGGTCCAGCGATAAACAAGACAAATACTGGTAAATGAATTATTGTTTACTTTATTAAAAGAATTGCTAAAAATCGCTGCTAATCACTAATTCTGTAAACTATATATATTTTATTACAAAAAATTCACTTTAAACTAATTTTTTGCGGCCCTTCGGCATAAAGTCCAGTTTATTGTGGCCATTTCTAGTACTTTAGTCTTATTGGAACACTAGTTGTAAGCATTAAGATCCAAAAAAATTATTTTCTTTAGGATTAGTTATTAATGTTATTCAAAATTTGAAACCATTAAATTCAGTGAACCAATTGATCAAATGTTTTATGAACATTAAGATATCTAAATAATCAATTCTCATGTTTAAATTTAATTGAATCTCAATTCTTACAAATCTAAATAATCCGAAAACTAAGTTTTCAGAATCGTTTAACTATTAGTATTTGGAAAAGATTTGGAAAAATCTAGTTTTCTAAAGAAGGAGGAGAGAGAAAAATATAGTTAATATTAATTTTAAATGCCATGAATTTAATATCTTCACCTCTACTTTAATGCGGCGAAAAGGGGTTCAAAATACATATATATTAATCATAAACTTTGCGATAAACTTTTTTTATCAACATATTGTTTAGAAATAAGTACAGTTAAACTTCATTAGATGGAAAGCTTTAATTCCAATGATCTGTTTTGCTTATTAATATAATTTTTTATCAAGGAATATATGTTTAATCTATGATGAATTTTTCTTATTATTTTTTCTTTATTTCTAAATGAAAATTATAATTATATTATAGATTTTACTCCAATTTATTTTACTTAATGTTTGTTCTTTTTGAACAAATGGAAAAAAGGGGAAAATAATAATATATACTATTATTCAATAGGAATGTTTTAGGCATAAAGAGAAATATGGAAACTATGCCTGATATGGTTGACAATATGGGGGCTGAGGGGAGGCATTGCAGGATTGGTGGTGTTGATGACAATATAAGAGAACCTAATACTGAACAATAATGACAAACGAAAAGTGAAAACGTAATGCGTAACAGAATAATGTTTTTGTGCCAAAACGGCTTCAAAATCTAAACGCGTTAACAATCATTAATCTCACTTAACTTTTACTGTAAATGATCAGTTCATTTATAGCTTACATATGCGGAGAATGCGGTCCCTATTATAGCTGGGATTTTATTCTCAATAAAATGTTCTCTATGTTAGGAATTCGGTCATAATTTTAAACAATTGAGTTCAAAAGTATAGACATTTTTACATTTATAGCATAGAATGTCCTGAATTAAGTTTAAATGACTCTTACTTTTAAGTGACTTAAAAGAAAGTTTAGACTAAAAAAATTAGATTTAATAATAAATGCCATCACTAATCAAGAAATAGGAACATTGGACTCCAACCGAATACCAAATAAACAATATTTCAGATATGAAACTGTTCCCTATGTTCGTCTCATCTCTCTTTTCTGCTGAAATAATAAGCCCTCTCCTATTGGGCTTGTATTTAATGTTGACCACCATCCGAATATCACTCCAATATCAAGTGCCACTCTTTGCATTCATTGTTAATGAAATATCTAGTGCCTGACATTTTAGTAGCTATTCTTTAGCTACGATTTCTATTCAATGAGCCCTCAGTTCCTTTTTTGATATTAAAATATCTGCAAAATGAATAATGATAACGACAGTTGTTTGTTGTCGTTTCATACTGTACCGTATCTGTACTGTATATGTTTAACTGGAATCCAGTTTTTGTTTGGTCTCCCTTTTCACAAGTCAAACGTTTTGTGAATCCGGACTCGAAAGTCAAGTTCTTTAGATTTGTATATATAACGGATGTTGAATAAAAATCTTTAGTTTAGCTCATGTTATGTGACTTTTATATTTTTGATTGTGAAATTGCCTTTCATTTCAGTGAATAAACACTCCAAACATAATTTCTTAGTTAGAATTATTCAATATAACGTGTAATCTATTTTAAGAAATTTTATGACATCTAATACAAGTAGGATTCATTCAATTCAATATCGATTCTTATGTCTATTTAAATCTTTAATAATTAGTTCAAAAAGAAGTTTACAAAATTTGTAATCACAAAAACATTGCATAGAATTTATTTCAAACTTTTTAAAAGTCAAAACGTTAGTCCCCTTCACAAAAGACCCCCATTCTATTGGAGTGACTCGTATTTCATTTTCTGATTGTAACCGATGACATGGGACACAGAGATCCCCATGAATTCACGCCCGTGTCGAAAGAAATGCAAATAATGGTCAGGCATTCATATTGCTCTGCATGCCGTCTCCTTTTTATCATTCAGTTTCAATATTTCAGTTGACATTTTTTCAGATACGGATAAAGGACTGTGTGGTGGTGTGTGTGACAGACAGACAAACAGATAGACAGACAGACAGACAGACAGTCAGTCAGTCAGTCAGTCAGTCAGACAGACAGACAGACAGACAGACAGACAGACAGAATTATTAAATGTCATTCATGTTTTGCATACGAACGCGACTGAAATTATAATTCTTTGAATGTTCAGGTAATTTATGATTAATAATTCTTGTTATTTTCTGTTACTTCTTAAAAGTGACTAATTTTACTGAAATTAATAATTTATAATATTTTATTGAATTTTCTACATAATTCATAAAATATTTTATTAAAACTTTTAAATGTTCAAAATTGGGACTCTATTAGTATGTTTAAAATAAAATGAGAACAATACTGAAAATACGTAAAAAAGTTTTAGACCTTGGGTTTGAAAGTAAAAATTAAAGTTAATCAATACTACCTTATTTATTATACCTGTATAAATGTTTATTTTATGCAAACAGTAATTATTAAATAAGTGATTTTACAAGTTAGTTAGTTTTGTATCTATTAAAAGCTTTCTTTAAATAGCTGACACTCCAAACTCTGAAGCAGAAGTGCTATTTTAAAATATTTCCCGGTAATTTCCCCTTGACCAAATTATTACTTCTACTCTGAAGCTTCAGACGGGACCGCTTTAAGAAATTCTAAAAATCGATGTTTAAACTCGTGTCATTTCTTATAACTAGAGACGAGGCTCTCCCGATTTTTCTGAATTTTAAAAATAAGCTGAAATAAGGTCAAGGGTCATAGATATGCATAAAAAACATATAATTAGTTAATTTTAAGACTCCCAAATTTGATGATTTTCTGTGAAATTTGAAGCTTTGTAACTTATTTTCCGTATTTTATTAAAGATTAATTGAAATAAAATATTTCTTGAGTAGAAACAAGTTTTTTATATCAATATTTCCTAGAATTAACTCTTTATAAAAGACATTTGAGTGAGATTAAGCTAAATCCGTGGTCATATATTTCTAAAGCTTAAGAATTTGAACACTTTATGATTAAATTGAATGACTTCATTTAATTCAATGAATTGTATTCAAATTTGGAATTTTCAATAAAATGAACATTATATACTTTAAAAATCATTTTTTAATCAAAAGGATTATATTTAACTTTGTTCCCGAAATTTCCCGTAAATCCTATTTTGCCTCCCGAAAGAGTCACTTTTTGGTTCCCGAAAGTCTCTAATTATAACATTTTTAATTGAGTAATACTTAACATTAATTTATTTATAACTAGAAAATAGTTTTGTTCAGCCGAAAAATGTCATAACAATAATTATTGTGAAATCACATGAATTGTTGTATTGCATGCAGTTTGTTCACTATTTTCATACAGTTTTACTCCAGTTTTACTCGAATGGGAATACTTCCGCTTTCTTTATATATTTGAAATTCAAAAAATATCAATTAAGCGAAAGGGAGTTAAACGATGCATAAAATTTGATTCGCACATCATATTCTAATTTTGAAAATACTATGTATATGTTCTTTATGGTAAAAAGTGATTTATTTCAAGATTTGAAAACAAACAATTTTTACAAAATAATTAAATTGATTTGATCTGCAAATTGGTTAATATCTGACTTAGAATGCAATAAATACTGCACAAACTTTTAAACATTTTAGTAGAAACTATATTAATAAAACTTAAGTTTTATTCTTAAATATGAGGGAAATTCTCAATTAATTAATTATTCATTCATTTGAACCTTAATTTTACCCTTTGTTTTACAGAACACAATACTTAAATATATAATTTATAGAAATAATTTATTTGTAAAGTTGTTTATCTATTTCAAGGCTCAATAAAATAGTTGAAATGCAAAATAATTTTTAAGCGGGTGCGAAATTCTGTTGAAAAGGCGCACAGTTTGCAGTCCTATCCCTTTGGGGTGTCTTTTCTTATTTAAGTTATGCCCCAAAATGCTACCAATTTTCACCATTTGAAAGCTTACGACAGCATCAATTACACGCAGGGTTTACTTTGACATTCGTAACGCCAGTTCT
>JAQGCH010003229.1:0-10988 GCA_034699485.1 Nanhermannia elegantula
AAGGATGTATAAGCACAGCGACGAAAGTAATTCAGAATAATTATTAATAATTGTAAATCACTGTATTTGAACGTAATTTAATTTATTCACATTTAAAATACATATTAAACAAACTTCTGTTTATTCATACGAAACGACTGTAAATTTTTATGATTACAGAGTTGTCATACATAAAAACATTTATATTTACTTTAGTATAATATTGTAATTAGAAATTGTTAATTAATACCAATATAACTATCATTTAATGATTTGTTAAACTCATTGCAAAATATTTGTGTAACAAATAAGTAGAAATTTAATAACAAATTCTGTATTGAATCAAATGAATTAATTCATTATATCATAGCTTTCTATCACTTCAATTATTTGTGTCATTAATGATGAGCTAATATTTCAAAAATAATTTCAAGAAAATATTTAACCAAACATTCAAATAATTGACTACAATATAATTTCACGCATTTCTGTTATAAAGCGTTAATTATTTAATGAGTGCAACCCTGACCTGACCTTACATTAATCAAAAAGCTATACAATGAATCTCAGCAAACAAGTGAATTATTTGATTTATAATGGAAATTAATTAAAAAATAGGTTCAAAATGAATGCACCGACAGTTGACTAGAGATAATGCTTAAAAATAATAACTAATACTATTTGACTGAAAGAATTAACGAATATTTTCTAAATATTCTTAAAGCGTTAGTATTGGAAGAGCGGAAACAACAACTAATATGATCTCAAATAGAGAACCAAAAGTGAACCCAAAGAATGGAATGAAACCAATGAAAATGAAGTTAAAATTAAACAACTGAGCACAGGTGTAGTGGAATGGGTTCAGATTTTAGTAATATGACAAACACTATCGAGGGCTGACTCGCATTTACAGGAAATGTGCAGCAAATGAGAAAATGTTTTGAATCTTTGAAGCTTTGAATCATTTGTCTTCAAAATTTATAACTAAGAGGAAACACAACTTTCCTAAAGATTAAAAAAACCTAAAAAATAAAATTTTGTTTAATACTATTTAACAATAATAAATAATTTTTTAAAAGCTCTCTAAAATGTTTAATGCTTTGAGTTCTGTATCTTAACATCAATTTAAGATGTTTTTGAACTAATTCGTGATACAACTCAAGTCTTAAGTCAACTTAAGTGTCTATTTTAGACTTCGAATAATACTTTATTTAACTTTCAAAAGTAAGACAAGAAAAAATTGGCGGAACTTTACATAAACTTTCGATTTATAGTGGGTTTTATTATTTTTAAAGCTTATTCTTCAAGCTTAGAAAGAAAGCAAACTTCTAATCCGTTCTTAGAGTAAAACTTTTTATACTTGTTATACACTTGAGAAGTAAAAGTGTTTGTGATCTGACTCTAAGCGAAATTATAGAAGAGATTGAGTAATGGTTTGAGTTCTAAAGCATTATAAGTTTAATAACAAGTTTAAGTTTTCATTAAAAAACAAACTGTTGGTACAGTTGTTCCAAAATTCAAGAGTAGGTGGGCGTCAACTGATCAAACAACATAATCCAAAAATCCATGTACGGTATGGTTGGTATCACTTGAACGCGAGATTGGAGTCAGTTATCAGTGCGAATGCGTCACTGAAACAACGCCCGACACCATAATTGGCGACTGCAGGCTCTTCTGCTCCATGTATTGATATATCATATTATATGAGAGTTGTCTAAACGATCGCTTAATATGAAGAGGAAGAGGAGGATGAGGAGGAAGAGCAACGCTGTTCATGACCTGCCTCTGCTCTATATTCATGTTTTTAATGCTTTTATAGATATGATAAACAATTAAATTAAATTTTATCTCAAATTCTTAAGTTTTATGCATTCCTTGAGACATATCCTATAAGCGACTCGAAAACTGTTTGAACCCATTAATTAAGGAAATACTATTTCACTCATTCTATTGATTATAAACATTTTAATCTTATTGTGAATTAAGTCGAAAATAAGTTTTGCAAAAATAAAGTTTCGGTGAATAACAGTTTCATAACGATAGAGAAGATCGAAATCTTTTTTGAAACCAAAGACATAAATCATAAAATCGTTAGTTTTTTAAACTCAACCAAAAGTTGAGCACTTCTTCTATTACTAATAGAGATACTATTCTTCAGGAAAACTAAAACTTATTTAAAACTAAAACTTATTTCAAACTTAAAGTAAAAGTTTTATAAATCAAAAAAGTTATCAAATTGTTGAAAGTTTTTAATTTATGATTATATTATTTCAAAATACATTAATAATAAGACAATAACATAATTATTCAGTAAAGACATGAGTTATTGATATTAATGGTTAGAATTGAATTAAGTTATAATTTAATTGAAGGTAATTCTGAGGAAACGCGTAATTAAGTGATAATAAAGTGAATTCATATCCGATGAGAGGCTGAGTCAAGCCTTACGTCATTGGTATGAAAGACACCGCCTTTTATGCCATTCAAAGGCAAGTGTTGTCATTGAGAAGAAGTTGTTGTGAACATAATTACAACAGTTATTAGTTTTAATCGTTTTAATTGTATATAATATTTAATGATTTTGTTTTGATTTGAGTTAACTTTTGGTAATTTTGTTGTGTTTTTAAATGAATTGTTTTTATTAGTTTACAAATAATTAATCCCAAGAAATGCCTGTTTTTCACACAAAAACGATTGAAAGCATTTTAGAACCGGTCGCACAACAGGTTCGAAATTATTTTCACTTAATTTTATTTAATTTTATTTAATTTTATTTTATTTTATTGTTCACTAAATTTCTCCCATTTTAAGAATCCTTTTCTCTAACTATCGATCGTTCGAATAGTTTTGTGTTATAAATAGCTTTCTGTTAAATATTCAAAAATTTAATAATTCAATCAATGGATGAATAGGTGTCTCGATTAGTAATACTTCACGAAGAAGCTGAAGATGGAAACGCTATGCCAGACCTCGAAAAACCGGTTCAGGCCGTCAGTAGAGCTGTCACTAATTTAGTTAAGGTTTGTATTTTACCAAATGTTTGAATTACTTTTATTTCAATTAACTTTTGATATTTAACTAATTTCTAAAAATGTATATAAAAAGGTGGGCAAAGAGACCATCAATAGCAGCGATGATCAGATCCTGAGGCAGGACATGCCGGCGGCGTTGCAGAGAGTGGAAAGAGCTGCCAAACTATTAGAAGAGGCCTCAGCTCTGCTCAAAGTAGACCCTTATTCACAACCGGCTCGAAAAAAGCTTATCGAAGGCGCCAGAGGTTTGTCATTCTATGTCTTAATTAATCTCACTGTTCATTACTTGCTTTCAATATTAGATTCACTTTTTCTAACTTTCCAAACAATTAATTCGTTAACAAATTATAGTCTTTTTAAAGTTTGAATGTTTTAAATAACTTTTTGTGAACATATTTTTTCTCACTTTTATTTATATAGTAAGAAAAGCCTATATTAAACATATTTTAGTAAATTTGCATTTGTTTTGAGACTAAACGTGTTGACAGGAAACGACTGTTTTTATAGTTTTTGATAAATAAATAAATCTAACAAAAGATCTATTTTTATGATAAAGGAATACTTCAGGGAACGTCTTCCTTACTGTTATGTTTTGATGAATCAGAAGTTAGGAAAATAATTAAAGAATGCAAAAAAGTTCTCGACTATCTGGCAGTGGCGGAAGTGATCGAAACGATGGAAGATTTGGTCCAATTCGTAAAAGTATATGTTCCCCAAATGTATTAAAGAATATTGACTTAACTTTCATTACTATTAATCGCTAATGCTTTAGGATTTAAGTCCGAGTTTGACAAAAGTATCGCGAGATGTGGACAACAGAGAAAAAGAACTCACACATCAAGTACACAGAGAAATATTAATTCGATCTTTAGAATCAGTTAAAACTCTTGCGCCTGTTCTTATATGTGCGATGAAAATATACGTTCAATTGTTAGCTCAGGGTATTTATTATTTATACAGTATTTATACCGGTATGAAAACTAATTTTAATTAAAAACTATTTAAGGCAAGAAAGTTGATGAAGCGGTAGAAAATCGCAGTTATTTGTCTCAGAGAATGACCGATGAAATAAACGAAATTATAAGAGTTCTTCAATTAACTACTTATGATGAAGACGAATGGGAAGCCGACAACTTGACGGGCATGAAAAAAGCTCAGGTTTGCATTTTTTTTAAATTTTATTTCCATTTTTTAAAATATAAAAATCTTTTATAGAATGCAATCGTTGGAAAACTTCGTACGGCTCATGACTGGCTCGAAGATCCGACTGCTGTTGTTGGAGGTGTTGGTGAAAAGTCATTGCGTTCAATACTAGACTATGCATTACGAGTGGCCGAACGCGCACTACCTCCAGATCGTGACGCTATCAGAAAAATGGTCGGAGACATCACTGCAACGACTAATGCTTTGTGCGAATTGCGTGCGGAAGGAAAAGGCGGTACACCTCAGGCTCAATCACTTGCCCGAGGAATCGATCAGAAACTGAAAGAACTGAATGCACTCGTGAGTCGTGCCATCCAGAACGTAGAGCGAAGTGGTGTCGCACAACCGGCACATACAGTGGCCGGAAGGGTCGAACAGGCGCTCAAATGGTTGTCCAACCCTGGATTCGATGACAAAGGGTTGGGTCAACAGGCGATACAAGCGATTGTTGATGAGGGCAGGAAATTGGCCCAATTCTGTCCGCCCGCGCAAAGACAGGATATTCTTTCTCTCTGTAATGAAGTCGAGTCATTGAGTCGACAATTGAATGACTTTTGTCGTCGCGGACAAGGGAACAGTCCTCAGGCGCTGGCGATCGCCAAAAATTTATCTCAAAAATTACAGGATCTCAAGAAACAAATAGAAAAAGCTCTCGTGACCCGTGTTGTCGACGATTTCATTGATATAACGACACCTCTTAAACAGTTCACTGAAGCCGTGTTAGCACCTGAAGGAACGCCTAATCGGGAATCCAACTTTCAGGACAAAGCAATCAATTTATCAAACTTTTCACAACGTGCGGCTCAAACGGCCCGAAACGTTGCGTCTGGCAGTGCGCCAAATAAGAGGCTGGCGGAAGGGTTAATGACTTCTGCCAATCATATTGAAAGTCTGACGCCTCAACTCGTTAACGCCGGTCGTATACGTTTGACTCATCCCGACAATAAGGCAGCCGATGAACACTTTGAAAACCTTAGAAAACAATATTCAGATAGTCTTCAAAATATGAGAAATATGGTCGACGAAGCTGTCGATACTGTCAACTTCATTAAAGCTTCAGGTGTTTAATACTTTATATGTGTTTATTATTTGTTATTAATTTTCATTTTTATTCAGAGGATTCAATTTTGAAGTACACGGCTTTGTGTGAGAACGCAATCGTCAATAGACAACCGCAAAGTATGGTCGATAATACGTCTAATATCGCACGTCTTGCCAATCGGGTTCTTATGGTCGCTAAACAAGAATCAGACAATTCAGAAGATCCTAACTTTATCAGTAGAGTTAATAGAGCTGCTGATGAATTGCAGTCGAGTAAGTTCGGATACATTCAGATCCACTCAAACAAACTTATTTTCTAAACTGAAACGAAAGCTAAAAATATTGACAAAAATGAAATTTGTTTAGCCGTTCCCTCTATGGTTCAGGACGCGAAAAATGTGGCCTTAAATATAACTGACCCGAAAGCCATTTCTCGTTGGCGTGACTCGAATAGAGCCGTAAGAATAGAATACTTTTTAAATAATTATTTTATTCTCTTCTAAACAATTAATTATTTGATTTTGATTTAAGTTAATAAACGCTGTGGGAGACGTCAAAAAAGCAGTTTCTCCTGATGTGCCAGACCTGAGTCATCTTCACATTGATGGTGAGTTTTTTTTAATTAATTTAGAGTTTGTTTGTCGATCATCACAATTAGTATTAAATCGATAACACCTAAAATTGATACACAACTTGTCAGCGCCCACAGCGCCGGAGCCCTTAAAACAGCCAATCAGTGATGCGGATTTCAATGACATATTTTCTTCTTTGGATGATTTTATTCCTCAAACTCAAACTCAGAGACAATTGCCTCAAACTCAGAGTCAAAGACAATTCGCATCTATTCCTGAAAAGAAAGGTAGACTTGAGTGAGATTGAAATGATTTCCAATGGCTGAGTGGTTGCACGTTCTTATGATTTGCATTAATGGCAATTCGTTTATTCATTTTGAAACTTATTTTTTTAATTGAGTTGAGAGACGCTGTTTATCGTATTTATCATAGCATGAGTTCTTGTGTTTTACCAAAAGCATGTCTCATATTATTGGTCTTATTCCATAACTTAGTCTGCATTCTGGCATGTATTCAAAGGGCGTTTTGCGAACTTTATTATTGGTTTTAAGCTATTTTTTGCATGAAAATCGAGTTTTAATTTGTTAGAGCTTTTAATCTAATTAGAAGTTCATAATTTAGATTACGCACCACCTCGTCCTCCCCCTCCAACGGCCGCAGACTCAGCACCTCCAAGGCCTCCACCACTAGAAGTTGAAGATGAATTCGAAGTTTTGTTCCCTGTTTTACAGACAAACCAACCAATTATGGTATGATTTTAATTAAGTTTATTTTGTCTGAAATTAATCGATGAAATCATTTCTAATAAGATGGCAGCGCATGACCTGCATCTAGAGGTAAAGCAGTGGTCAAGTAAAGAAAATGAGATAATCGCTGCCGCGAAGAAGATGGCACTTCTTATGGCGAGATTGAGTCAATTATGTGGAGGAGAGGGCGGAACTAAAAAGGATTTGATTGCATGCGCCAAAGCTATTGCTGAGGCATCAGAAGAAGTGACGAGACTCGCAAAAGAACAGGCGAAGCTCTGCACTGATAAGAGAATGAGAACTGTATGTATCAAATATTTAAATTGACTCAAAATATTCTGTTACAACTTTGATTCATTCACAGAATATTCTACAAGTATGCGAACGAATTCCAACGATTGGCACTCAATTGCGTATTCTGTCAACAGTAAAGGCAACGATGTTAGGCGCACAGGGTATTCAACTTTCTCTATTTGAAGATTGAAATAGAAATTGATTTGTATTTTATATAAAAGGTTCAGAAGAAGATCAAGAGGCGACTGAAATGCTTGTGGGAAATGCACAAAATTTGATGCAATCCGTAAAGGAAACAGTGCGCGCTTGTGAGGCGGCGTCTATCAAAATACGTACAGATAGTGGTCTACGGGTGAGATGGATAAGAAAGCAGCCCTGGTATCAGTATTGAACCCAATTTTTTAATCACAACCAAACTTATCAACAAATCATACAATTAATGATTTTCTTGTTATACTTTATTGTAATTGACATCAAACTAACACAACCGTCCAGTGTTTTCACTGCCATAAATACATATTTATAATGAATTCTCAAATTTTTAAATAGATTTTGTCCGATTAACTTATAGAGAACTGAGAAACCATTTCTCTAATTTATTTAAATCAGTTTTAATTAACAGCCAATCATCGTTCAGTTGTGCCAAAGTTTTATCTTTTAAATAATTTAACAAAAGTTTGTTCCGCTCATCTAATTTACGTCAATACTCACCTTATATTGACAGTGCTTTAATTCAAAGCATTTATTTTCTTATTTGTCTTATATTTTTTTCGATTAACCTCTCAATCATAGTATTGTCGAAAATCTTTGGCGGATTTTTTTCGGAGAGCTTAAGTGTAGTTAAAGCTATTGAAAGTCCAATTTAAACGCAAATTATAATAAATATTTAAGTCAATAACAGGTTTTAAGTTTCAAAACTATGCTCTGAAAGTGTCTCACTTTTATACATGAGTTTTATCAGTTGTATAGATAATTAATTATTCAATTAATGTTTATACTATACATTAAATGAATAGTTTTCTACACTATTAAACAGTATTTAGAAATTTATAGTTAACGACCCATTTTTGAAATGTATTATTGAATTTCAAAGATTTTATTAATTGTTTGATTCCATTTAATTAAATTTATGTTTTTAAATAGACTGCAAAAACATGATTTCCTACTTTCAGTATTCAGCGCTCAATTTTAATTTAATTTTAACTCAAATGAGATGTTTTCTCTATTCTTTTAACTTAATTTAAATTCAGATCTGTAACTGAACAAATATTTACAATACATCCTAATAGTTATCTAACTTTTAGATAAATCTTTTGAGAAATTTTCGTAAAATTGGACTTTTTGTCACTAAGCCTTATTTCTAGAAAATAAAAGTATAATTACACAGAAATAATAAATTTTTACCACTAAATCAATTATATAAAAAATGATTTACAGTATGTTAACAATCACTATTAATATATTAATATCTCTAATAATGTTATATTAAAGCATTTGAAAATTTTATTTCAATTTTTATTTAAAAATATTACAAAATTCCATTTTTAAGCAATTAATAAAAAAGTATTTAATTAACATTTTCAATCATAACCGCAATCCCTTGTCCTCCACCAATACAAGCAGAGCCGACCGCATACCTACCATTTCTTCGTTTTAATTCATAGACTAAATTCGTAACAATACGTGCGCCTGAAGTTCCGATTGCTATGAATAGTAATACAAGTTTTATGATTTGAGCCCCAAATAAAGTCAAACAAATGTTTGCACTTACGGTGTCCGAGAGCTATAGCACCTCCGTTCACATTTGTTTTTGACGGATCGAGTTCTAACTCCTTTTCAACTGAGAGATATTGCGGAGCAAACGCTTCATTCACTTCCAAGAGATCCAAGTCTTTGATCGCGATGCCGGTTCGCTCACATAACTTGCGTATAGCGGGCACCGGACCTATGCCTTCATTTGTATTCAAAATTTATGGGTCAATTTGAAAACATAATAACAATTAGTTTACCCATTATTGAAGGGTCGACACCAACACTACAATAGCCAACAATACGGGCCAAAGGTTTCAATTTATGATTCTTGACCGCATCCTCTGAAGCCAGTAAGATAGCGGCCGCTCCATCACAAACACCTGAAGCATTGCCAGCAGTGACTGTTCCGTCTTTTTTAAAAACGGTGGGAAGTTTCAAAAGATTTTCTAAAGTAGTCTCAGGTTTGGGATGTTCGTCCACTTCAAAAGATTGAACTTTTCCTTTAACTTTAATCGGAACTGGAACTATTTCTTCTTTAAAAACTCCTTTATTGTTAGCCTCAGACCATCTCTTTTGAGATCTTCAATCATTTCATACAAATAAAGCCATTAAATATAGCTTAAGCTTATATTTATTACAATCATATGACACCTCATACCTGAGCGCGATTTTGTCGGCATCTTCTCGACTAATATTATATTTTGCGGCGAGATTTTCAGCGGTGACACCCATTGGCAGATTCACGTGCCAGTCAGTCAGACACGACCATATACCACATTCCAACTGTTCATGCAATCAAAATAGAGTTCAGTTCAAAGTATTTGTAAGTTTGAATTGGCTTTGAGTACAAACCGGTGGGCTTTGGGAAAACTTGACACCAAAACGAGCGTCTCTTAGCTATTGATTAAGACATTAAGTGATAATACGATTAAATCAATTCTACGCTTATTCTTGTCATTAAGTATTACCAGAAACGGCGTTTGACTCATATTCTCAGAACCGGCGGCTAATGCTATCTCTGAGTCACGCAGACATATGTCCTAAACATACAAATATTTAATTAATATTTCAAATCTATTTCTCTCTCAACTAACCTGAGAAGCGCTGACCACCGCTTGGAATCCACTCCCGCAGAGTCTGTTTTTAAATTAAATGAATTTTTGGTTTTACTTAAATTGAAATAAAACTGAAAAAGTTTTGAACGATTTGTTGAGAACCTGTTGACTGTAAGAGAGGGCACATCGAGACGGGCTCCTAGTCTTAAGGCTACGTGTCGTGCAATATATGGACCATTTTTTGATGATATCTTTTTCAATTAACAACTCTTTAAATATCTTTTTATCTCATTTAAGCGACATTTTAGAAAATATTTAACTCTAAATAAACATTAACTCAAATAACACTGAAGTCAATAATAGCTATACTTCTAAATGAAAACATCATATCATTTGTCGTTAAATTAATTTATTATTTTTGTAATACTATTAATAAATGAATAAACCATTACTTGTATAACATTTCCAACGGTTACAGAATCGATGAGTTCGGGTCTGACGTGAGCTGACTCTAACGCTGCTCTCGAAGCTATTTCTGCCATTTCTATAGAACTCACGTCTTTTAGTTTACCACCAAATGCACCAAAAGCTGTTCGCTTACAGCCGACCACAAACACGCCTTTAATCAACATTTTAATTAATTTTCAATTAATAATTACTCAATTCTAATAAATATTTGTCATAAAAAGCGATTCATCACTACCTCTAAGAAGTGAAGACATTATTATTTATTTATTTATTTATTTGAATATTAATAACAAAAAGCAATTAATTGTCAATTTGTATAAACCATTGATTTAGTAATAATTGAGAAAATGATTAAAAGAGTCAAAACTTAAATGAACTTAAAATCATTGTAAGACTTATTGCGTAACAAATATTATAAACAGATATAACGTCTGATAAGAAAAGCCTTCGAACAAAAGTTCGAAAAACACGAACTTTGCTATCAGTGAGAAAATGTTTAGAAAAATAAGACCATTCATGGGTCGACGACAGGGGGGGTATTTCCAAAGTTTTGTCCAAAAAGTGGGTATAGTTTTGGGTATTTCTCTAACGTGTTATTTATCACTTTAAATCTTCATTAATGACAACCAACTCCTGAATAACAGATCTGATGAGACATTCATTTCATTTTGGATTTTGTCTGTAATGCAAACCAATTCAAATTGAGACCAAACCATTATGTTTAGCGTTGTTAGTCATTAAAAATTTAATAAATTTTTCAATAAATTTATTATAAATTTATTGCTTTTCAAAAAATTTGACTGACGAGTGCTTTTCAAAAGACTGAGTTGTCCTCCACTAGAAGTC
>JAQGCH010003230.1:0-10987 GCA_034699485.1 Nanhermannia elegantula
ATAATAAAGTGAAAATTTTAAGAAAATAGTGATGCGCGTTATCTATGAGTGCGCGTTGTCTATGGGATTTTAGGGTACTATTCTTATTAAAAACTATAGGATATACCAAATTAGAATTACAAGCTGTTACAAATTGCATTTTTATATTATTAGCGAATAAATTTTTGTATCTGAGAAAGTGAGCTCAACATCACAAGAAGATATAGATGAAAACTCCAATTCTAATTTTCTTTAACTGTTAATGTTACATCTAAGTTTCAAATTGACGGTTTATTTTCTCCACTTAATATATTTGCAAAACTTGAATTAGCTTTGCAGCTAGAGTTTGGGTCAGTTTTCTCTATTAGTAGATAAAATTTCAATACTTTTTAAGAAAATCAGGGAAAATATGCGCTATAAAGTGAATAGCCTTAAACATTTATGTAAAATAAAAAGCCTTCAAAATATGCATTTTTATGCACCATTAATGAATATTCGTTTGATTTGTTCTTATGTAATTCGAACACATTTATTAATTTGCATACAATTTAAAGCCATATGAGGAACATGTAAATACATGAACATCACTGCCTTACTTATAATTATATGATTTACAAGTTATAAACTAATGCTAAATGATGTTCAAATATAATGTTTGTTGCATTTTAAAATATATACAGAGCTTTAGAAAAGGATGGAAACGTACACACACTCATACACACACATACTCACTCACTCACACGCACACACACATACTCACATACACAAACACTCACACACACTCACACTCACACACAATATTATTTACTTTTATTTCACTCTCAATAATATCTAAATTTTTATCATTTTTTGCTACTTCTTCATCTGCTTCTTTTGCATAATCCTGAGAAATGACTGATTTATTAGCGATTAATAATAGTAATAAAGTTGGAAATAAAATCAACTTAAGTTTAACTTTCATTCTGAGAAAATTTTAAATTTAATGAAACTTTCATTCACTCAAAAGTATTTGCATTTATTTCTCAGATTTAACAATAAGTTAATATCAAATTAATTTATAATAAGACAAAGTTTTAAATAATGAATCGAGAAAAAGATTCTTAGAATTGCTTAATATTTGAGAACTTGTTTATTGGCTTCTCTTATAATTCCTTTAATTCCCATAAGACGTAATATATATCCTATTATTAGCATATTTTGAGTTAAGGAAAACTTAATTATTATTAACATAAATTGTTTTATTACAAGTATTTTATTCATTACTTGTAAAATACATTGTTATATACTTTTGTTATAACACATACAAGAAGTTGCCGTTGCTTCGCATCTCAATAAATGTGAGCCTATAACTGATGTTAATGTTCAGAGTCTTCAGGGATGGATATATTAAACCACTATATTTTAAGCTCAAAGTTTAAATTTTTTTATGTTTATATAACAAATAATTATAATTACAAACATTATTCAAATTAGATGAAAGTAAATATTTTAAACACTTATAAAAACTCTTTATTTTTTTAAAACATATACAATAAGTTGATTTATTATAATTTATATTTATTTAAAAATCTCTATTTATACAGTAGACTCTCGTTATAGTGAAGTCGGATATAGTGAATCTCCGGTTATAGTGAACAGGTTTAGACCATTAATTTGGTTCGCTATACCCGACAATGTTATAGAGTTGACTCCGGATATAGTGAACTCTCGTTACGGTGAACGGATTTCTCTTGCATTTGGTCGTTCACTATAACGAGAGTCTACTGTACTTTACTAACGGGCATAGAATATGTTACGAACAGTACAGTACAGTAATATTCTAAGACAAACAGTAATAAACCGTACAAACCAGTGATGGTACTGCTCGGGCTTTTGCCATCACTAATACAAACAGATTAGAATTATATTAAAGTCAAAACAAACTGCTTATACTTCTACAAACAAAAAATTCTATTGTGAAACAAACAAAACCCAAAACAAAGCCACTCATTAAGACTGCGATCACCCCATTATAATCATCAATAATTAATTGGCGGAATTGTTTATTATCTATTGCAATATTACTGGCCATGCATTTGTCACTATCTCTGGTCACAGCTTTTAATTGGTGTTCGATATTTCCGGTTGTTATGTATTGTGATACTCTGAAAATAAAAAATAATTTGATTCCGAAAATATATTAAAAACATTTTCAAATTATTTAATAAAATGTATATAATTAACTCGCATTGTATAACAATCGAGTATATAGTTTTGTCATCCTGTCTGTCTGTCCGTCTGTCCGCGGTTAATATTGTATAATTTCGAATTTCTATATTATTTTAATACTAGTTCATTGTTGTTTTAAAAAATATAATTTTCTATATTATTGGGAGACTAGATCAATAAAAATTCGTCTGTAAAGCAGAGATGGGGAGGGTATGAAGTCCAGGGTGGGGAGGGGGGTACTATTTCTAAAAAAATTTTTACCTTGTTCCCCCCTTTGAGATATTTTTCAAGGATTTTTGAAAATTTTACCTTGGTCCCCCCTACCATGGTAAAAATCCAAAAAACCATGGGGGGGGGGGGGGTCTACAAATCAAAAGGTGGACTAAGGTAAAAATTCGGACCTTAGGGGAGGGGTTACACCCACCCACACACCCCTTCCCCATTTCTGCTGTAAAGATAATACAATGCGAGTTATATATATCTGAGCCAGATATTCTTGTTTTTTATAATAACACCTTAAATTCAGATGATCTCTAAATTTTTTATCCAATCTTTTACTCCAAGCTATAGGTCGGGCTACATAAATGCCATAATTTTCGGGCAAAACTCTGAATTTACATTTGTCCTTCATTTTTTTCCAAGCATAACACATAAATGATTTAATGGGAACTTCATGTGAAAATATAGCCACTTCTTGATCAGCCACTGCTGTAATCCACTTTTCTTTGTAAATTTCATCAAAAGACATATGTGTTTTTTCTTTCAAAGCCTTATTATAAATCTTTTCATATAAACTTTTATTTGTGTTTTTTAATGACTCCGTGTATTTAAAAGAAGGAGTAATTATTAATTTTATATTAGAATTTACCAATTCTTCAATTGTGTTTATTTTATAAACTGGTGTTTTGTAGACTAATTTTGCTGTTAATTCAGATGAGAATAAAATAGACACAAAGTGTATAGAAAGGAACCAAAAGGAAAAGAGAATTAAAGTTTGTTATGAGACCAAAATGTTTTTCTTAAACATGTCTGGAGAAGAATTAATAGGGAATACATTTTATTAAATAAATCTCATTAATAATTAAGTTAAACAGTTAACCCCTTTTATATAAAGTGAAATAGTGAGGACAGGTCATTGTTTTTTAACAGCACATGTAATAGTTAAACCTCAATATTTTGAAGCTCTATAATGTATATAAAACTTCAATATAGAGTTAAACCTCCCTAATAAAGGAAATTTCGAAACGATATTTGGAATTAATTGTATTAATAAATTTTATCCCTTTATTAAAGAAAATTAATGAAAAATTATATTTATTTGATTCTATCATTTTATATAACGTAAAAATTTTAAATAATTGTATTTCAAACAAAAATCTCTAGGTTTCTATCAAAGTCCTCTAACCTGATTTCTATATAGTCAAGAATTGACAATAAATGTATATCAATGTCTAAAAAACTTTAGAAAATGTCAAAATTGATCATGTTAATTTCCTTTTGAATCATATTTTCGATAAATATAATTTTTCATTAATTTCCTTTAATAAATGAATAAGATTTAGGTGAGGCCCATTAAGTATGTAAGCAAAAAAAAGTCAATTTTTAGACCCCTCTCCCCCTATGTACACATTTTCACACGTGATCTAATGTAAACATATAAGAGAATACGAGTTTATACGCTTTCAATGAATATGGACTCAAAATCATGATGTCCAACATAGGGAGTGTTGAAATTAAGGAGTTTTAACTCTAGTAATTAGGAGCTCGATTCTGTTCGATAGTGATTCACTATTATAAGGCTTAACTGTATATATGAATTTTTATTATGATTTTAAAAATATTTTATACCTATATTAAGACAATTGGCATAAAATCTGAAACACAACTCAAATATTAGTGAAAGAGTAATATGTTTTGTCATTAAAATTATTTTGTGAAATAATGAAACAATAAGAATCATCATTAATAGACAAATAAATATTAGGGACCAGACATTTGAATCAAAAACATAAAAGAATGAAAATATTTCTCCTTTCATTTCATTCGCTGCATGAGTTAGGACGACAGGCATCTCGAAAATATATGGTGTGGAATAGTCAACAATATTGGCAGCAAATGGTGATAAAAATAAACGATAAGTACTGAAAATAATATCTGCCTCCTATTAAAAGAAATAAATATATTTTTATCCATTAAAATTAATGATCATACAGTTGTAATTAAGGTATAATTTAATTTAATATTTCAAATATCATAGATATAGTATTAGAAACAATCAAAATTTAAATGAATATAAATTTTTAAACCACGGTAAAAAAGCTCAAAAAAGTTGACAGAATTTTACAAATTAGATTCTCATATATCAGAGTTAGCGATGAGCAGGCTCAGGCTTGCCACTGAGCATGAAAAGCTTGAGCCTTGCTCATCACTAATCACAGTAATTGAAAGCAACCTTACATTAGAGAAAAGTTTTGCTTCCAATCGAGTTAAAGCATTATTTTTTAATTGACGTCCTAATCCTTTTTCCACTGAAACATATTCATAGGTAAAATTCAATGATTTTGCGACATATTTAAGTAGATCGCATAGTATTCCTTCCCAATACTGATTATTAATAGTTTCTTTGGTAACAATCCATGGATAATATTGGTTGACTACTAATCTTAAATGTGAATACATATCATTTAATTAAAGAAAGTTTTAAATTTAATGATAATAAGTATTGTTTAGTTTTATTAACTATTAAACAATATTAAAAGAAATATATGTTTAAAAATCTAAACAATTTATGCATTATATTAATAAAACTTATATTATTGTATTTGTCGATAGGAAACTATAGATAAATAAGATAATTCAGTAATCGTTTATAGTTATAAATATGATTCATATGATTCATGAATGTGTTTATTTGATATATGAATCACATTAAAAGATCATTTGTTAATAAAAGGAAAATACAATAGAATATCATATATTATTATAGAATAGAAAAAATATTCTATTCTATAGAATAGAAAGATATTCTATTCTATTTATAATAGAATAGAATATTATTTTATAGAAATATGTATTAATGTCAAAGTTTGACAAAATTAAAAGATTTATAAACCTATTTACACATTAACTATAGAATATATTTAGCTTTTATTTGTACTCATTTATATAAATTGTCAATTTTTATTACAAAAGATCACAATATCATAATTTATTATTAAGTTACAATTAATTGTGGTTTTCTATTATTAATCAATACTAGGGTGGGATTATCCGGGAATTTCCGAACGTTATATCTATTTGCGAATGTCCTGAAACTTTGTGGGGTTACATAACAACACTTAATAATTATTTTAAAGTAGGTTTTATTTCACCAAAATTCCCAAATTCAAGGATTTGCCACTAATTTTCCCAAATTTACTATTTTGACGTCTGTATTGTAACTTAATTTTCCAAATTTACAAAAATATATAAAAGAAAATATCAGTTTTTACATGCACACCAGAGATGGGGAAGGTATAAAGTGCAGGGGGGTACTATTTCTAAAAATTTTTTTACCTTTATCCCCAAATAAGTTTCCAAATTTAAGGTTTTTTATCCCGTTTTTCCTCCCAAATTAGTCATTATAATCCCCAAAAAATCCTATCCCTACTTATAACATTATATTTAAAGTTACGATTCAAGCAAATTCTTGATTTCATTGATATCTATAATAAAAATGGTGAGCTAGGTAAAATTATTTAATTTAATGCTGTGTTTTGCGGTAGGTTCCTGCATGTACAGTTTTATTAAATTTTGTTAAGATTTTTGTTAGAAGGCTCATCAACTGTACCAGTGATCAGCAACTGGCGGCCTGTTGATGTTTTTTGCGGCCCTCTGAGTCTTAGAGAAACTGGAGGTTATATTTACTGTCTTTAGAAAATTTTTTTATAAGATTATTAGACAAATAATCAGAGAATACTATAAAAATACAATAATATTTTTGACATGACTTTAGTGAAAAACAGTGCTTAACATAATGTGTGATATGATTTTCAAAATGTAATACTGTATCAGATTTTATAATAAATTAAGTTTTAAGTCGTTTTATATCTACAAAAAATTAACGAAAATCATATCGATATTGAAAGCAAACACATCTATGGACAGTAATTCTTTTTAATAAATTTAAATAAATCAAAATTAAATTACAGAATCATAGAGAAATGCATTAACTATTACGGTTGCCAGTTCTCCCAGATTGGCCGGGACACTCCCGGATTCAGTTAAATTTTGGAAAACACATAGCTTGGCCCCCTTTGGTTTTTCTAGGAATTTTGAAAATTCCAAAAAATATACCTTGGTCCCCCCTATGATATTTTTTTAGCTCCCGGCCCTAAATTGCCTGACTATGTATTCGTCTGTCTACTGACCACCCGCTCGCAGCAGACCTGAAGCGACGCCAACATTATCAGTCCCTTGAGTGATTCTAAACGGTTCCTTGTTTGAAGAGCCATCAAAGGACATCAGACTGTTAAACCTCAATACGGGTGCCAGGTCTCCCGGATTCCGTTAAATTTTAGAAAACACAATCCTTGGTCTCCCTTTTGGTTTTTCTGGAAATTTCGAAAATCCACAAAAATATACCATGGTCCCCTCTTTTAAATTTTTTTATCTCCCGGATTTGACTTGACCCAACCTGGCAACCGTAAGCCTCAAAGGTAAGTTTAAGCCTTACTATGTTTTAGTATTGAATATTTGTAGTAGTTTTTGCAGAAATGTTAATGGTTATGGAATTCAATGTTGTGTTTGTAATAATCATTATATTAGAGTTAGGTCTATAAGTCCAATAAGAACCCGTTGCAAAGAAAACGTGTTAGCTAGGGCTCATACAACACAACAATAATTTGTGATTCTTCAATTATGATATATAGAAAAATATTTGATTCTTTATCTTAAATATTATGTATAACTTTTGAAAATCCGACGAATAATAATGTTTATATTCTTAGTATTTCAGGAAAAACACTTGAGAAGAAAAAGAAACACATATAAGAAAGATGTGTGTAATAAAATGAATATAACATGTATTATTATAAATTATATAATGCGCTTATTAAATTAATCGATTTTTTAATAAATTAAGTAAAATAAAGTTTAAAATCTAAATTTTTAGTTTTATAAACCTGATTACATTAAATAAAATTGCTTTCATTATTTACTAATTATGACAACATTTATTTGAATTTTATTTGTGTTTTCTAAATATAATATAATTAGTTTTACATTATTTTCATATTTCATATTATTTTTCTCAAAAACTAATCAGTTTGAAAAATAACAAAATTGATATCCTTAAATTTCAAATGCATTAACTTTCCTGATTGATGACGAATGCTATAAGTCCCAAATGAGCTGTATATGAAACATTGCCATGTACCACTAAGTTGCTCACTAATTTTATTTCTAATATCACTTGATAATTCTTTGAGTGATTTTGCTTTTTCAAAAGCAATAAATATTATTTGCTTTATAGTTGAAATTGCTGATTCTGTCATCCCCGATTTCTTTACTGTAATATCCCAATTTATCTTTCCTGATTCAATTCTTTGTTGTAAATTTTTCAAATCAATCTGAATGTTTAAAATGATTTTTAATCAGTTTGGCAAAGCAAATATTTTAATTATAATAAACGATATTCAATTATAATTTTTATTAAATAGGGAATATTCATGTTATATAATGAACTGTATGAATTTAATAGAAGCTTTATTCAATTTTTAATAGTAATAATAATAATAACTGCTTATTTAGACACTATGTGAGTACTGATTTAAAACTCAGAAGTGTTATATACTAAATATGAGAGATCCACTATTGTAGGCAACTATTATTATTATGTTTGAATGTACCAGATATTTATGTGAATTACAGATTAATCCACTATCCAGTGGTAGAGGTAAACCGGAAACTCATATACGTAGACATGGGCAATTATGGTCTTAAACAATAAGACCCAAAATAGTAGTTTATGTGCAATAGGCTTGAACGTGAAAATAAGCAATTTAATTATATGTATGTATTGTCAGTTGTAATAAAAACTGCAACAGTAAAAGTTTTGGCTTTACTACCAATAACAAACTTAATAATAAAATGAATAATAGATTTTCCTGCTTTGCATATATATGATATACATATTGGCAATAAAGCCAACACTTTTACTATTGGAGTTTTTATTACAACTGACAACACATAGCTATAATATGAAGAGTTAATCTATTCATTAAAATTGAAATAAAAATTATTTGGACAATATACACTAGCGCTCAAAATTAAGTTAACGCTTGCGATATATCAGAAAAAGTTAATTAATTTTATAAACAAATAAATATCAATTTAATTGTTATCACATTTAAATACAGTATTTATCACTTTATAAATTCAGTATAAATTTGTTTAAAACAATATCACATTTAATTATTTATCAGGTTATACTTTTTTCACTGAAATGAAGCCAACTTATTGGACTATCAAGTAATACAATAATATTTTGATCCAAAGCGTTCCAAATTTTTATATCATTTAAATCAATCAAATATTATTAATAATATTTAGTTATTAGTAATTATATATAGAAAATAAAAATTTTTGCTTAATTTTTTATAAACGTTAACTTACTTTTGATCCGATAGCTATTCGTTTATGACCTGATAAATAATTAAATGTGATATTGTTTTAAACAAATTTATACTGAATTTATAAAGTGATAAATACTGTATTTAAATGTGATAACAATTAAATTGATATTTATTTGTTTATAAAATTAATTAACTTTTTCTGATATATCGCAAGCGTTAACTTAATTTTGAGCGCTAGTGTAAATAAAAAGATATAATTTTGTATATGGGCTCGTGCACAAAGTCCGTACGCTTTTTTGGACTGTTTTCAGACCCCCTCCCTGATAGCGTACGCACCTATGTAAACTCTATGTAAGCGTACTCAATTTTACAATGAAATTGACCCCTCCCTCCCCCTGACTGCGAACGTACTTTGTGCACGAGTTCTATATGAATACACCAGTATTTCACATAGAGTAGATGTAGTAGTAGTAGTAGTAGTAGTAGAGAGAGAGAGAGAGAGAGAATTGGGGTTTATATAAAAATATTGATTGAATTCTTATCAAAATTTTATCTCATTTGAAAATTTGTTTCCATATGTGAGACAACTCTAAAATAACACCTTCATTGAGGAAAAAATGAATTAAATAAATGTGACACAGTAACTAATTTTAAGCTTTTAATTATAAATTGCTTCAGTACTTAATAAGAGAAAACATTTACACACGTTTTCACTGTTATTTTCTTCCGATAGTCTTTTTTACCGGAATTCCTTTTGGCCGAACGCAGTTTCGCAATTAACATTCGGGTATATTTATTAAAAAACAATATTTTATGTATAAAACTACGTTCAAAGGCTCACATAATTATCTTATTAACAAATATAGTTCATAATAGAAAATAGATATTCCATTCAAACTTATTCTAATTAAGGCTATTCTTTATAATACAGAAAGTAATATCTTCTTTCTTACATTAGTCAAACGAATTACTTTCTTAGGTTATATCATACATAAGAACAGCCAAACATACATATAAACAGCAGAACATTCTTGGAAAGGAGTTGAGGTAAATCAAAATCTGGGAAACGGAAATATACTGTGAAAACAGCTTAAAATATTATCAAAACTGTATTTATCTGTACTTTGGCTTTACTTTAGCTGTACGTTAGCTGTACTTATTTTGATAAGAAAATAGTTTGTTTTTTTATTGTACGCAAACAATTAAAACACTGTTTTGAGTTTCGCATAAAAATGATGAGTTTCGCAATGCTTTCCTTTGACATACCATTAAATAATCGCAAACGATTAGTATATTTAAGTAAACATGTTTTCAGCTTAAAAACCGCTCACAAATAAGCTTAAATTAAAAGAAGAGACAAGAAGTTCATTGTTTGACTTGAGATTTATATAAGAAAAAATAGATTTTATATTAAAAACCGCAAAAAATATTTTCTTAATTAAAATAATGTCCGATAAGTTGATATTAAAATCTCGATATCCATCACATGAAATACCACTTAAATCTGTCGGTGAATTAATGTGGAATGGATTGCGGGGATTAAATGGCGATTCAGTTTGTATTGTAAGTAATTTTTATGGTAATTAATTTCATTATTTGATGCGGACATAGATTCAAACTTAACCCGAACTATTTGATTGACTTAAAAGATAATTCAGAAAAAATGATTTTAAAAGATAATAATCTAATAAAATGAAAGCATTTGGTTAATTAAAATTATTATGTGTTTATGCATTTAATTGAATAATAATTGTATGAGAATTAGATCAAAATTTATTAAATTTTTAAAATAAATCTCATAAACAAAAAATTAATTTTATGTGTAATGTTATATTAATGTAATCATTGCTAGAATTCATTTATAGAAAAGACTAATCTTAAATATATTTTATTACTAATAAAATATACTTAAGATTAGTCTTTTTTATAAATTAATTTTAGCAATGATTACATTAATATAACATTACATAATATTATTCCTAATGTAAAAGTCTTATAAAAAAACTAAAAATAATTATTATTTTAATTATTAAATTGAATTTTGCGTTTGTGAACAAAAAGATTGAAGCGAAAAGTGGAACACAAGTAACCGTAGAAGAGCTTATATCTCAAGCAAATAGTATTGCAATTGCTTTACTTGAAAGAGGAGTAACAAAATCTGACAGAATTTGCTGTTTTACTAATAA
>JAQGCH010003231.1:0-10987 GCA_034699485.1 Nanhermannia elegantula
CAGGCGTGGCTATTTTCTCTGCTATATGTTGGCCACATATTCAGTGTTTTTTAAACACCCCTATGGCCCGACGCGTTCGCCCACGCCGATACAGGTTCCACCTGTAAAAATCCTACTGGTTTAACATTTGCACGTTTTACCCCTATAACTTCTATTTTCAAGGCCCTAATTTGCTATTTTTAGGCAAAAAATAACCCAAGCTTTCGCTCAGTTTATGAGATTTTTTCAATGAAACAGGATTAAGTTAGAATCAGATGCTTTTCACTAGTGAAGGAAATGTTAGGAAATTTCAAAACCATACTAACCCAAACCCAACGAGTTTTCAAAAAATCAAACCCATACCCAACAAAAACCCAAACCCAAAACCAAGATTTTCCAAACCCACGAATAAGATATTATTAGTATTTTTGCCTCACAAATGTTTTAATCCCTTATCTATATGTTAATATTTTTTTAATTCAGAAAACTATTTAAAATTAAGCACAAACAACTATATGATTGAATAAGAGATATAATTTATAAAAATATTGTTAAAATAATGTAAATTTTACATTTAAAAGTTCATTTTTTAGTTATTTTTAAAATAACCATGAATTAGGAAGGAAAAGTTAGGAAATTTCAAACCTATACCCACTCATACCCATCAGCCTCTAAACCCATACCCACCCAAACCCAACGAGTTTTCAAAAAACTATACCCAAACCCAACCCAAGCCCAAACCCATACCCAAGAATCTTCGGTTTGGGTTTTAACTTTCATTCACTACTTCTCACATGAGATAAAGTTCGGCACTAGGGTCTGGCACCACGTCTAATGTAATCTAAAAGTGGACTTTCTCTGGATAGCTTAAAAATTAACGGATAATTTTTGTTAAAAAATTTTATTTTTATAAAAAGCATAGGGGGACCAAACACTTGATTTTTAAAAATATCCCGAAATCTAGAGATAGTCCAAATAAAATCTGCTTAAAAGATATTAATTTTTAAATATGCCTAAATTTAGAGAAAGTTTGATGAGTAAAGGGTGTTTCAAATCTAGAGATACATATATGAATCTGTTCTCTGAAAAAATTGATAAACTAAAAAATAAATGTCTAAAATCAAACAAATTTTTAGAAAAAATGAAGATCTTTGAGAAAAAATTGTTATTTTCCTATTTTGACCATTTTTTGTCTATATTTGAATCACTTTTGGTCCTATTTTCTCCCTTTTTGGAGTTCCTACTAATTAGTATGTGAAAAAGATTAAGACTTGAGCATTTGTAAAGTAAACTCTCAATAAAATAATACAACTATTCATTGAATTTTAATTAAGATAACATTTTTATTTTATTTATATAAAAAATAAATGTTTTTATGTTATATTAATTTATGTAAATTTAATTTTAAACTGAGCTCATGTTACGAATGATATCCTCGAGATGTTAAATTGATGATCAGTACATATAGTTTTCCATTTCCAATATTTGCGTTAAAAATAATTTGCAATGAATACTGAGTTGAATGAAGATGATATAGGCTTCTGAGTCAATATAGTAAATGTTTACTTTTCGCTTTGCACTCAAATAGTAATTTATGTTATAGGTTTCAATCTTTAGTTAAATAGAAGACTTCTTACTTCGTTAGTACTGTATATTTCTATGCATTCAACGATTTATAAGAATTAAATTAAGTGTGCTTTTCATCATCTTATACTTTATCAATAGATTAACTGACTTAAGGTCTCCAAATGATGCATTACATGTTCAATATGCACGTCAAGTCGCTTCTGCAGGACAGGTATGTCAATCGATGTCAATGAGTAGCTCTTAAGAAATTAATTACTGTACTTGTATTGATCATTTGCTTGGTGTGCGGCTTAATGCTCAAGAATGTAACATATATTCAGTAAACTCTTCAATTGAATAATGGTTTTTATAACGATTATTTTTATTCTCATTGCACAAACAGTTATACCAAATTATGTCTCATTTGCAATTCATTAATTGCTAACAAATAGATTGCCAAATATTATGACAGCCAAGTTTGTAAATAAAAAACAGATTATAAGTTGAGAATTCACTGCAAACATTTGAATGAAGGAACGTAAAAAAAGAACAACCATTTAGTATTAAATTGAAAAAAGAGCACACAACCCAAGACTTGCAAAAATCAATGATTTTGAGTTCAAAACTTAATCTATTGATAAAAAAATTTCATAACTCTTTTTAAATTCAATACTAAATGCTTGTGCTTTTTTATGTTCCTTCTTTGTTAACATTCATATTGAATATTTGTCTGATTATACTTTTAGAATCAGATGAAATGTTAGAAACGTGTTAAATGTCAATAACTATTAATGCCTGCCTACAGCTTGCGTATAACACTTCACCGATCATATAAAGAAGTTTAAGTTTTTATTAAAATTAATTTTTTATGCAGACTCATAACTGCGAAGAGATTTCAAATTCTGTTACCTTTTATGGTGGAAAAAAGTTATCAAATTCTTCCGTGAGTTTTATGAAACTTATTTTAAAATATAAATCAATAAGTGATGAAAATTTCTAGAAATCAAAAGTTTCTATAAAAAATTTCACAACACGTTTTCTCATTATAGAGAAAGAATCTCAAGAAAATTTTTTCCACAACAAAATCAATTAATGAACATATTTTTAATCGAAAATATAGGAAATTCAAAAAAGTGGTGTCGTATTTGCAAATGATAATGTGCTATCAGTTCCTATTTTCAACAACGAGTCCAAAGTGATAGGTGTCGCACAATTAGTGAGAAGACAGGGACATAAATTTACAGACGTCGACATTTCAACATTAGAGGTTAAGTTAATAAAATTCAAATCAATACAACTCAAGTTATTTTAAACAATAATCAATTATTTAAGCTTTAATTAGTTTTACAGATGATATTTTCATTTGAATAGAAAGCTGTAGTATTTGAATAAAAGCTTTTATCATCACTTCATTTTTTATGCATCAAAACATATATAGAGTAGAAGAAAGTTTTAAAAATTCAAAACTTCTAAAGATGAGCTCAATTTTGAATTTAAATACGTTACTTAAGATTGCTTAAGATAAACGTATATTTCTCAAAAAGGTTTTTATATATTGAGCCCATTTTTCTTTTTGACTAAACTTTATTAGCTTTTAAACATGAAGTATATTTTATTCAAATTATTTGCCTAAAAAGGACATATGTTTTTAAGAATTTACCCAAAACATTTCTATAAATATATTTATTACTATTAATTTAGGATTCTTGTTAAAAGTCTCAAAGCAAAATAATCGATAAAACTATGCCTCTCCTTATATACTAACATAACTTATATAATATATATTAGTATTTTTACTGTTTTTTATCCTTCAAAATACATGTCAATTAAATATTAAATAAACAGATTTCTAAAATTATTAATTGCTAAATATATTGGAGTAATTAATATACTTTCATGTTTTACAAGCAAAATATATTTAAATTTTTCACAATACTTACTATTTTGGAAAAAATAATAAAAATTTTAGTCATGTATTGTGAAGAAAGCAGTAAAAATGTAATCTTGAAGCAGATGCAGATCATCTAGAATTGAATTCCTTTAGAAATGAGCAGATTTGAGAGTTAAGATTTGTAGAGACGAAGGACTGCCAAATAAATTGCTGTTGAGATGCATTCCTTTTCTATAGTTTATTAAATTTAATTCTTAATGAATCAAAAAGTGAGAACTATACTGAAGAATCATAATCTAATTTCAGGCATTCTCTATTTTTTGTGGTTTGGGAATACATAACTCCCTTATCTATGAAAAAGCTCTTAAATTAACTGCAAAACAAAAGGTTGCTCTTGAAGTACTCTCATATCATGCTTCGTCTTCTATCGAAGAAACCAAAAAACTTATGGTATAACTATATTCTAATTAATAACTTAACTTAAGCTGAACTCATGTCATTTCAAATAGAATTTGGCGACTCCTGAAGCAGACAAATACAATTTATACAGCTTCTGCTTCTCTGATTTTTCTTTAGATGAAAACGACACTTGTTTAGCAGCTCTTCGAATGTTTCTAGACTTGAAACTAATCAATACATTTAAGATTCCTTACCAAGTATGACATCTTATATAATCATTAGTAAGGATCGGACATATGCATTTAAAAATGGAAAATATGTATGCATTTATGCACTAAAAAATGGCAAAATATGCACTAAAAGTTCAATTTTTTAAAAAACATTGATTAGCATAAGCTGTTGAAAGTATTTTTTAGCCTAATAAATGCTGATTCATGTTTATTTGTCCAAATTGTGTTCATTTAATTGAATTTTACTTTCGAATATGACTTTATGTTCACATAAATTGCAGTATAATATTTTATTTGCCACTTTTAAATATATAATATCAAGCTTTTGATTTATCTTTTAAGTGTCTGAGAATTATTTTCGGACTATCTCTTGATATTTTTTATATTCAAAACTTTTTTAACACTAATAAATAATTAAAATACCTTTGTCTACATCACAAATGACACAAAAAAGACAAGAAATCACCAAAAAACACGTAAAATATGCATTTTTATGCAAAATAAAACTAGTCTTAATTGTCTTATAATTATGTAATTCGTGCTTAACTTTAAGTTTTATTGCGATAACTACAAGCATAAAAAACATGCGAATATGCATTTGTCCGATCCTTAATCATTAGTTTTGTTTATCTTTATCTAAATATGAATTTTTTCTATTTTAGGTTCTTTGTCGATGGGTTCTCAGTGTTAAAAAAAATTATCGACCGGTAAATTCATTTTTGATTATTGCATAAATAGATTAAACTTATCTATACTATACTCAAAAAGCTTTGTCAGTCTCTCTGTCTGTCACACTTTCAAGGCTATAGCACTCATGCTATATAGCTATTGCTTATGCTATGCTTTCAATGTGTTATCTTTAATATATGTGCTCTACAGTATATAGCACTCAAACAGAAACTCTATTGTTTTATTGACTGTATTCAATTTAATTTAAACATAAATTTTTTAACTTTAATAAAATAATAATTCTACGGGATATGAAGAGAAGTTTTATGTTCGGTACAAAGTGCCGGGTGCTTCTAGTGTTTAACTGTTGAAACTTATATTTTTGTGAACTTCAATCTCTTTCAATTATTAGTGACATTATTGGTTCGAATCAGATTCACTTAAATCTATTTTCAGTAAATTAATTGAAAATGTGCTGTAATTTTAGTGAACATGCTTTCAAACTCAATTGTAAATAATCTATATGAAGCAGTTCTTTGAAGACATATCATAGCAAAAGGAGCCCATTTAATGCATTAATCCTAATGAAAATTTTAAATTAATTATAAATTAATGAATCTTATATTCAAATGTTATTTATAAACTCTGAGAACTTGTGAAAGACTGGTGAAAGAGATAAACTGAGCGATTATTCGCAAAAAGCAAAAGCATAGTATAAAATATAAAAGTTTATCCAACATATCAAAAGAATTAAGTTTTGAACTCAAAATCAATGGTTTTTTCAAATAGATTAAATAGTCTTTCTATAAGTTGAATAGCATATCAAGTTCTGAACCCAAGTCCATTGTTTTTTTCATTTTTTATCATTTTATTAAGAGTCAGAAAATAAATAAACAAATATTCATTCAACTCATAGTTTCAAATATGACTTTCAATATTTTATAATTAATGCTCAGTATGAGGTAAAAGCGCTAATGGTTAAGAGAGGTCTTCAAAAAACTGCTTCATATATATGAATCACTTAATTTATATCATTTTTAAAATACAAAACGAATACACTTAGGCTGTAGCACATACTGCACATATAGGTTTTCAATGCATAGAATCAACAAGTGCTTTAAGATAAAGAGTGTTCGAACAGTTCTGTCCAGTCTTTCTTTCTGTGAAGGAAATTAACATTTTTCTTTCTGAGGAGGAATTCATATGAATCAATATTTTAATGAATGAAGGGCTCAGACTAAGCACTAACAGGATTTTCGATTGTTGCGCGAAAATTGCATACATCACAAGTGAGATAAGAATTTTAGGGTTTTGTTCATTTGGATAAATCTTAAACTATTTTTATTATTCGAATAAAAGTTAAAATCAAACCCAGAAAAGGCCCGTCTCTTGTTTAGTTAGACTTAAACAATTTCTTTAAAAACAATGAAAATTACTTAACTATAGAAAAGCTGCAGAAGAGGACTTTTAATATAGTCATACTTTTAATATATCCATTAGTACAAGTCTACACACTAAGTTGAATCTTTCTCTAATAATAATTATTATTGATAACTTTGAAATTTAGGGAGTTACTGTAGCGCAGTGAGTAAAGGTGCCAGACTTATGATCGAAGGGTCGTGGGTTCGAATCCCAGCCTAGCTGTTGTTCTTTGATTGCTATATGCCGGCCACATATTCATTGTTTTCGAGAAATCCCTAGGCCCGTACCACCTGTCCACGCCAACACAGGTTCCACCTGTAAAAATTTCACTCTAACTCTGAGCTAAAGGTGAGATCTCCCCTCATTAGGGGGTTGGTCGAGGAAATTGTAAAATGTTATGTTAGCTTTAATATTTGTAAGAATTTGAAGTTTAAGAAATTTCAGATTTACAGATCAATTAAAAAGAAAGTGTTAACACAACAACCTATTAGTGTCGGATCTATTCCTATTCCTGTCCAGAATTTATTTAAAATTTGTATTCCTATTCCTGAGGCTATTCTATTCTTTTTCCAGTTTCAAGAATAGAAAAAGGAATAGAAATTATTAATTCCTATTCCCGGAAGAGATCCAACACTACAATTTATACACAATAATAACATAAACATGTATTTTCACTTATTAAAGCCAATAGTTTAGTTTCTCTTCATTAAAATTATAGTATTGGTTTAGTTCTCTAAAGTTTCGAAAGAATATTGTTTTACTTTTATTAAAACCAAATCTACTATACAAAACCCGAACCGTGTTATACGTATGATTGTCATTGAGACTCAAGATTTTGTTCATAGAAAAAGTAAGACGTAAGCGGATGTGATTTATTTCTATAGTTTTATTTTGTAATCCTTAGAATATTGTACAAAATGATTCTGTTATTAGAAAAACAGATTCATTTGAAACTATTCTACTTTATTCGGTACTCTCATTGAAATTGAAGTCTCATAAAACTCATGTACTGTGCTACTGAAATATAATACAAGCGCTTACGCTAGTAAAAGGCCAGATAAAGACTATCGATAAAGATATTCTATTAATAGTAACCGTACTCTACATTGCTTATACTCACGTCAGCTTCTTTTATATAATAATAACCAAATACTCATTTATTAAATTAAATAATGTTTGCACAGTTCATAACTTTTATTATTTTATTACTTTAATTATGATTTTAAAAATTTTTCATAAAAATTATTGACACAAATTATTTGAATGATAAACTTAATAATGTATATACTGTGCACTAGTCATGAGCATGAGATCTCGTCTCGTGGGAAATCTCGAGATATTTGAAGATGTCTCGCGAGACGAAATGAAATGGTTAAATTATGATAGATGTTTAAAAAAAATTATTGTCAGGTGCTTTTTAATATGAGCTAATTGATCGATATAGATATTTAATGTTTAAACGGTGCATAACATAATCCTTTGAGTAATATGTTAGATGATTAAGATAAGAGTCGCTCTAATTCGCGAGACGAGATGCAAAATTAAGTAAAAATTCGAGACAAGACGAGATGACGATCTAAAAAATTAAATCCAATGTCTACTGTATGCCTTTATAAAGAAAAATTGTCCATAGCAATGTTGGACCCATGCTTCAAAATAACAATTTTTATACATTGCATATGCGCAGAAACAAAAAGAGTTAGAAAATGTAAATTTTCTTCAATTAAACATTGATTCGAAGGATGGGTTCACGTGCTATGGCAAATTTTTCTTTATAAAGGCATACTTTACCTTTACTGCTAATATATTAACTTTACTAATTAACTGATATTATGAAAATATATTCTAAGTAGGGAAGTATTTTTGGTGTGGCGGATCGGTAATCCTGATCTATCTCAACAAATTCATAAATTATTGTTGTTTAATATTGTTATAATATTAGCTGCTAACAGGGTCACAAATATCATATTATGACCTTTGGACTTTTCTATTTCAAACTGTAAATTAAATGAATAAAATGAATGACAAAATGTTTAGTATGAATACAGATATGAACTGTAAATTAAAGCTGCAGTCAGAGATATTCTGATCACTATAATTCATAGGTTTCTTGGACTTCCCAGATTTAAATGATCGTTTTCAACATCATTTAGTATAAGGTTTATCTGGTAAAAAAATTTCAAATCGGCTGGTAAGGGTGGAGTACTACCCTTTTTAGATATGATATAAATTCAAATAAAGTAAAATATTAAATTATTGTCAATTGTATTGTATTTAATACAGTTTCTTCAGTCTCAATAGGCTGAGCCTGAGCCTGAGCCTGAACCTACAGAGCCTAGGCTCAAAAGCTACCGAGCCTGAGCCTGGATTCAAAACCGTCAGCCTTAGCCTCCAAAATTACTAATGTTGTCCGTCTGAGCCTATGGACAACATTAGTATTGAAAATCATTTTAAATATTAATTGGTGGCAACTGTTAGTTTGTATAGTATGTAACTCTTGTAGTTTGAGAATTATATCTAAGGGAAGAGTACTCTTCAAGTTAATATAGTCTAACAATGATTTAATTTAAACATAAATTTTTTCGACACCAAAATGCATTAAAAACCCATTAATTTAGTGCACTTTTTGAGGGTTTTTATTTTTTCTCAAAAGACAAGAGTTACGTAATATTTATTACTGAAATCTTTCGCATAAATATTGAGAAATTAGTTTCGAAGCTCAGGGGTATTCGATTGTCGAAATCCTGAATGATGACAGATCCCACTCATATAATATAGTATTAGAGAAGACAAATTAGATAAAAAGTTTTTCTTTTTCTTTTGTATCCTAAGGTTCTATATCACAATTGGAGGCATGCATTAAATGTTACGCAAACCATGTTCGCAATGTTAACTGTAAGTCAAAAATCTTGAAATAAGGTATACAGATATTCTGATCGATATTCTTTGTTCTTTTATAAGTTAACGTTTCAAGAAATACATTTGCAAATATTTATATGACTTTTAAAAAATTCAGTTTGACTGCATTTTTTTGTCAATAAGCTTTATTTATTTATAAAGAAAATTTTTTCTCTATAGACAGGACATATGGGCTCTCTTATGAGGGAAATTGAAAAACTAGCTCTGATCGTGGCCTCAATGTGTCATGATTTGGATCATAGAGGAACTAATAATTCTTTCCAAACAAAGTACAGTATTATTCAATTATTTTTATTTGTTTAGACCAAACCACACCTTATACTTGTTCGACTCAGGATTAATCTCTCGTTTAATTCAATTTATTTTTGTTTCATAACTCATAATAATATTTTTAAAATTTTAATTTCAAAGATTAAATTGTTGAACAATTTTTGCTTTTTACGAATTTTTAATTACAAGAGAAACTCGAAACTTATTAAAAAACTGAAATAGAACTAATTTTGGAAATAATATTTTATTCTATAAATTGTAAACAAAACGCACATTAAATAAAACACTGACATCTAATTAGTTTACTTAATGTTGTTTAGAAGTGGATCACCACTTGCGACACTATATGGAACGAGTATAATGGAGAACCACCACTTCAATCATTGCATTTTAATTTTAAACACTGAAGTATGTCATACAGTAATAGAATTTAGTTTTATTCTTGCGCTTATTTCATACTAAGTTAGTATTATACGAGTTGGTCTGCTTGTAGTTTATTTACTTAATTATACTTAATTTTATTATAATTATAGTTTTTAATCCAGTTGAACGAAAGTATTGTTTACTCTGCCATTTACAGTCGGCTCTTTCACTATTGCTTGTCATCTGCTTGTCATTACTGTGAAAGTGTAGTTTGAAGTCTATTTATATTAAAGGGTTGCAAACATTTCATATCTATGTAAAATGACAAGAATTACTCTGTGGCTCCTATAACTCGAATACTAGTCACTATAGAACCGAACCAATGACATATTCTTGATCAGCATGACCTGAAACGCGGTCAGTAACCATTCTTTTCCCCGAAAAGTAGTGTTTTTTAGTCTTTTAGTCTTTTAGTCTTTAGTCCTCGGGACTAAAGATTTCTTAAGTCCTCTTTCGAGACTAAGACTAAAGGACTAAAATTTTTGAAGAGGACTAAGACTAAGGCTTTAGTTTAGTCTTTTCGGAACACTACCGAAAAGTGACCAGTGGCCGAGTTAGCAAAATAAAGGCTACGCCACTGATACGTAACGTCTCCAGTAACAAAAGTATGCACTGCACAGTGTGCAGTCGAGTATTTTAAACATAAACATTAATGTGAGCTATATTTATGAATTAATATGAGCCTTTGAAGCCTACAGTTCATAGGTGTTTCAAAGAACTTTTTTCAGCCCGACTCGACCCGCGGGTACACGCGGGCCAATAGCTAGTTATATTTATAAAATGATATCCCTTAACATAAGTTTTGATCCGTGACGTTTGGGAAATATGTACTTATATTAAAGTTTTAGTAATAGAGAAGATTTATGATTAACTATAAAGAGCTTTTTATGAAGATTTTTTTTATTGATATAATACATAGATATAAATACAAAATACCTTTATAACAAATATGTACTACTGTACAGCACTGTAAAGTATGTACTTTAAGTGCTGTAATATAAGTATTGAACGTATATAAAGTAAAATACTAATACCGGTACTAAAAATATCAAAGTAAAGAAGAATTGATTTCACCCTTAAGGGACAAAATATTAAAGATTAAATCGAGATTTCTTTTCAATGAAATACAGTAACAGAAGAGCTAACAGTTTTCATTAGTTTCCTTACAATAGTATAGCTTTAAGTAATTCAGAACTCAGTTATTTATTCTTATTAAGTC
>JAQGCH010003232.1:0-10982 GCA_034699485.1 Nanhermannia elegantula
CTTTTAAGTGAACACAAATTGAGTTTATGTTGTGTGGAGACGTTTTCCACTATTTAAATAAATATTGATATTTGTCTTCATGTTTACCACTTTAGAGATATCAAATAAGTTGTATTTTATTATTTAAGATCTTAATTAGTGTTGAATTGCTTGCCATTAAACGATCACTTGTTTTGTTGTCATAATTAATAAACTGTTATCACAAATGATATAATTATTTAACATTTAATAACATAATAACAATTAAAATATTGATAATTGATATGAAATACATATAAATATACATTTGGTAAACATATTATCACATTTTGTATTATTATTTATTGTGTTCACTATTGATATGATTTTGGAATTTAATTGCGATTAATATTAATAACCGAATGAAATAACGAAAAATAGATTTAAGAGTTGATAAGAGCAGAGAAAGTGAATCTTTGATACAATACTTAATTGTAAAATAACTAAAAATCAGATAAAAAGTGATGCCTTTGTTTGGCAAAAGTTCGAAGAGTCCGTACGAACTCATAAAGTCATTAACGGAAGCGCTGTTGGCATTAGAAAAAGGGGACAAAAAGGCAGAGAAAGCTCAGGAAGACGTGTCTAAGAATCTCGTGTTGATGAAGAACATGTTGTACGGCACAAACGACACGGAACCGCAAACAGACATAGCGGTCGCACAACTGGCACAAGAGTTATATAATTCGAATCTTTTGCTGTTATTGATCAACAATTTGTCTCGTATTGAGTTTGAGGCGAAGAAAGATGTGGCGCAGATCTTCAACAACATTCTGCGCCGACAAATAGGAACGCGTTCGCCGACTGTCGAGTACATGTGTACAAAGCCTGAGATCCTCTTCACTCTGATGGACGGCTACGAGAAACACGACATTGCGCTCAACTGCGGCTCTATGTTGAGGGAATGCGCCCGATATGAGGCTTTGGCCAAAATCATGCTTCAGTCTGAAGATTATTATAAGTTTTTCAATTACGTGGAAGTGTCCACTTTCGACATCGCCTCCGACGCCTTCTCCACCTTCAAAGAGTTACTGACACGTCATAAGAGTTTAAGTGCAGACTTTTTGGAGTCGAATTACGACAAGTTCTTCACATTCTATCAAAACCTATTAAACTCAGGCAATTATGTGACAAAACGTCAATCACTTAAGTTATTGGGAGAATTGCTTTTAGACAGACATAATTTTACAGTAATGACCCGCTATATCAGTAGTCCTGATAATCTCAAGCTAATGATGACTATGTTAAAGGACAAAAGTCGTAACATTCAGTTCGAAGCCTTTCATGTATTCAAGGTTTTTGTGGCCAATCCTAATAAACCGAAACCTATTTTGGACATATTGTTGCGAAATAAGGACAAACTCGTCGACTTTCTCACTAAGTTTCAAACAGATCGTGCGGACGACGAACAGTTCAATGATGAAAAGGCGTATCTCATTAAACAAATACGAGAATTAAAGCCTTTAGACGATCATTAATTACAGCATTAATTGTAGCGATTTTTTATTTAAATTTTAAATTCTTTTCATTTAATATTTTTTAAATAATGTTTGGTTTCAAAGAGTATTATGAGTCTTATGATAACTATAACTATAAATATTACTAAAATTTTCATAAAATATATTAATTTTGGCGATTGATTGAAATGACATTTGAAACAAATTATTAACTTTTGGTTGGACTTAAATACTACTCAAATGGTCGGAACAATCATTCAATTGATACCAATGGTATAGAACAGTGACTCGAATATGGAATTAGAAAACAGCGATTCATGAACTGTAGTGTTTATTTAGTTTTATTATTATTTGAAGATTTCTTGTTTTAATTGATAATTAGGTTATTTTGATTTTAATCATAATAGTATTTAATTGTCAAATCAAGATTGAACTCTGAGATAAATTGCCTCAATTTGTTAATATCGGCGCAATTAATGCCATCACAATAAAGCAAATGCATATTTAGCGGCATTTTTCTTGTAATTACGATTTGCATTACACTATCGATTGTAAATTTTTCGCTCAGTTCGTGGAACTCTATGTGATTAATAGATCTTAATTTATTTAATTTCAAAAGTTTATCTATAGTTTCATTGTCGAGTGTAGTACACCATCCGATCTTCAAAAATCTCAAGTTTTGACAATAGCTCAAGATTTCAATCAAATTGTTTCTTGAAATTCTATTATCTGAATGAGCGAACAGTTTTAAATGTCTAAGACTTTTGAATACCTCTACATTAGATCGATATCTGTTTTGTTTACCAATTATTTGCTTAGCATTAGTCACTTCCAGTTCAACCAAATTTGGGCACAAAGTGCTTATAAGCTTTAAGTCAATAATAAAAATATTGTGCAGTTCGAGATGATATAGTCTGTGCCCAATATTAGTTATAATTGTATACAACTGTTCATTGTTGGAGTATTTATCCCAATCAGTGCATTCGTCACAATCTCTAATATCATTTCTCAAAGCTTTAGTAATAGTAAAGCTGTGTAAATGTTGCAGATCTGATAAAGGTATCAATGATTCAAAGCTTGTGCTCATATCAAGTGTTATGTTTACATTGGTTAAAAACGGTGACAAACGGCTTATTCTTTGTAATATACTTGCAATCGCATGACTATCACTATTGGGTGTCGTCGAAAAGTTGCCTGAATAGTGTGCAAGTGATGGCAATTGCTTCGTAGCTGTTCGAGACAGCACTATCAGTGCTCTTGTCAAACAGTAATGAGGAATCTTTATGGCTTCGATTTTTGTTAAATTGTTGAGTAAGCATACTATCGAAGTATATGTGAACTTTGGTGGGGTTCGAGATTCTTTCAGCATCAATAGGACCCGAAGGTTAGCGCAACCGAATTCATTCTCACTTCTCAGTCCGTTCTCATCAACTCCTGCTAAAGTCATTATCGACTTATTACTGAAATTCATTCCCTGTAAATATAATTCCTCTATATTTCTACAAAATTTTGTAACCGTTTGCAGCACTTCATCGTTCAGATTATGAACGTATAGTTTCAATACAGTTAAACCGTTCAAATACATCAAATTATTTACAATATCACAGGTATTCCATGGTATCGAATGACCAAAGATGGAGAAGTATTTAAAAATTAATGGATTGGTTTGAGTTGATATGAGTCTGAGTAATATTCCTGTATTCATGGGGTGGACATTAATCCATTCTTTAAATTCTAAATGAATACGTCGTGCGTGATGTCCATGAAGTTCTATTATTTGGTAGACTTGACTGATGTGCGCTCCGTTCACTTGAGCTCCAAATAATAGTTGCATAATATCGTCCACAATCTCAACGGGAACATACTTTGCATCGATTCCTTTTCTCTTATCAAATATGTAATTAAAATACCAGATTAGACAGAGATCTCGTAGGCTTTTTGGCTCTCTATGAGCAGGCATTTCGATACTTCATGACATCATTTTATTGATCGGTTTGAGTTCAAATTTGTTGTCTTTCAAGCCTTGCGTCATATCTGTTGTTATATATTAAGTGAGATCTCTGTCAAAAACAATCTTATTATATAAGAGTAATTTATTTGACGTAACCTTATCTGCAGTGATCATTATCTTTATGCATATTTACTAAACTTTTCCATTCATAATAATCAGAATTAGAGACGAGTTATATTAAACTTAAATTTAGTTCAGAGACAGCTTAAAGAGCATTATTTATAGTTTGAACTTATGCTAAGGTTCCATAATTCACATATTCTTCAGGCTTTTCATTTAATGTTATATTTAACTCTTTCTCTGGAGAACTTTTATAGTTTTATTTTTAAGATATTATTTTATATTTCATTATGATTTCTACTTTGGGTTAATAATCAAAGCTTTAAGTGTTTGATTGTGTTTTCACCCATGAATTTAATGCATTATCAACTAATCCTCTGAATTCTAATTTATTAAATTGTTTATTTTGCAATCAATTTGAATAATAGCACACCTTTGGAAAGGCTATTCACACAAAATTGTTTTCCAATTTAATGGGATCTCTACTTAAAGTACTTTTTATTATTTTAGTCAACTTTTGGAGTTTAGTTTTATTTTTACTTTTTTATGAACTCAATAAGTTTAATGTTTAAGATTTATAACATATTTTCCAAATAAATTCAATTCAGTCAAACATTAGAGACTACAGCTATTTATTTGGATATAGAATCGAAAATACTTAACTAGTGGCTGATTAGAGGGCGAAACTCAATACTAACTTATTATTAATCAATATTAGCATTTAAATGATTATGTGCTCAAACAAATCAATTAGTGAAGCAATTTTTAACCCCAATAATGTTAAAAACTAAAAATTTAAATAAACCAATACTTTATTCAAAATAACTGTTCCTGTTTTCGATTGTTTATCTGAATCTAAGATTGAGTAAAAAAAGTTTAAATATTTTAAACTAATTCATTCATTCAATTAAATTCATTCATATCTTTGAACTTTAAACAAATAACAAAAATGTTTGACTAATAACTAAAACACTAAATGATTAGTCAATGATTAAAAGATATCTTTACACAATTTTAGTCTTGATCTTCAAAATTTCGAGACTTGAACAGAACAAGAGTTAACATTCAAGACTCATAATTGGGAAAATTGATTCCTAGACCATGCTCTTCACCAAACATAACTCATCGAATTAGATAAGATAACACTATATGTAACATATATTATCCATTGCAGTGATCGACTATATGCGGCCCGTCGATAGTTTTTTTGCGGCCCTCTGAGACTTTAGGAAACTGGAGGTGATTTCGACTTTTCTTTAGGAAAAAGTTTAAAAAGATTTTGGACTAATAATCAGAGACTATTATAATAATAAAATTGTATGTTTGATATTATTTTAATGAACGACCAGTTCTGTACTAGTGAAGGAAATTTGAAACCCAAACCCCAAGGATCTTGGGTTTGGGTAGGCATGGGCTTAGAGCTTGATGGGCATGGGTGGACATGGGTTTGAAATTTCTAAACTTTTCCTTCACTATTCTGCACCTGGTTTATAGTTTGTTAAGTTGTGACTGCAGTTCAGAAAATATTCGTGTGATGGACAATAATGTATTCGAAAGTAATTTTAATATTAATGAAATTATAATAAACAATTCAGACAATTGAATGAATTATGTGTTTATGATGAGGAAAGCAAAGACTCAAATGAATCATTGATTGAATTTAATATGATCATAGTTTTCAATGACAACAGTTTCGACTCATTCTCCACATTTGAAGGCTCAATCATGTAAAAGAGGTTCAAAAAGGGGTTCAAAAAGAGGTTCAAAAAGTGATTCATATGATAATTAAAAAAGTGTTGACTCAAAACTATTGACAATAATTCAGGTATTTATTGATATCACAAATAATTGAATTATTGTTGACTTTTTTGAAACCATTGCTAAAAAGCGCTGTCAATCATATCAATAGTTCTGTAAACTAAATATATATCAATTATAAAAATCCCTTTAAACTAATATTTGCACCCAATTTTGGCCCTTTTGGCTGAATGGGTTGCCTATCACTGGTCTATTGAGTTAATTAACTTAGAAACATAAATATTAGATATGCTTTTAAGTTAGTAGTCAATTGTGCCAATTGTTTGAGTGTTTGAGTGCGTAAGTATCTGTTCATTTCTGTGAACCGATGCGCTCAGCCATTAATTCGCTCTGCTATTGAAGATCTTTAATAATTGATTACAAAATAGAAGTTATGTGAAGATACATAATAGTTAACATCAGTGAAGATAAAAATATACGCATGCCTTGGGATTTAGCTTAAGTTTTATCTCATCGTAATGTTTAATTAATCGGATGCCCCAGTTTTCAGATTTGATTATCAGTGGGTTTAAGATAAAAACTATTTCGATTTGAATGAGTTTCTCTTTAAGAGCAAAAGTAAAACAAAATATAGCACATCTACAGGATCTATAGGTATTAAAATAGTTGAATTGAAGTTACTTAAGCAAAAATCTCTATTCAATATCATAATTTATTTTTGAACTCAAATTTACTGAAACCCCAATCAATGCAATGCATGTAATATTTCTATAATGCTTTTAAATGCTCTTTAATCTCACCATAAATTGTAAGATTTCTGATGTAGTATTAGATTTTCTCAAAATTTTATTTTTCTGATTACTTTTTAATTATCTACAAAAAAAGAAAGACATACATACAGACAGACAGAATTGATTAAATATTATTAAGATTTCAAACAAAATGATTCGATAGAAAAATAGAAAACTGGTTTTACGAACTTATTTACAAGACTTTCATAATATAATTAGAATTTTATAAAATTCACTCTAAAATGAATGTCATAACTTGTTTTGCAACTTATGACAAACTTCATTGATTTTATTTTAATCTTATGTTTTGTTAGACTAAAATATTTTGTTATTAAGAAAACAAATACTTTAAATATGACATTAAAGATATGATATTCTATTTTGATTCTGTTGAAAGCGGAATCACACACACACACACACCTTTCTGTCACATGAAAACATGAAAGTAGAACTATTTCCATAACTTTGATTATGTTCTGCTTTCCTTATCTTCAACTTGTTTTTTATTATCATTTATTAAGATTAAGAATCAATGAACTATTCATTAAATAGGCGTAAAAATGAAACCAATTCAGTAGAAGATTGTTTACACATTGACTGATACTTTATTTATCTCTAAAATCAAAAAATAATTGACCCCATACTAATCTGATGCTAATTTGAGCTGATCTTATCTTTTGCTTGAAATCGATATTCATTAATAAGATGCTAATTAAAAATAATTATTATATGCAATAAATAATTCATTAGCTTGAGATTGAAAGATGTTAAAGGCCTTTAAAATAAGTTAAAATTGAAATATGAAAGAATACTTTAAACCAATGTTAAGTTGAATGTGAATGTGAATAACTTTATTATAATTAAATAAGCGCAACACTGAAAAGTTGTAATTACATTGACATTGCATGACATTATCATGACATTGGCACAGCATTAGCGCTCACATTTCAAAACCATAAGGAGGAAGCAGTATATCGATCAAAAATTTAATTATATAAAAATTATGGTAACATTGTTGATGACCTATATATTGATGACTTTATTTAAGGTGGAGTGAGAGTATGTTTTGTAAGTTTAAATTAGCTTTTCCTCGACTGACCATGAGTTAGACTCACAAGAATACAAAAATACATAAAAATAATAATTGAGTCATAGGTCAAAATTGTAAATATCTAATAGTCTTCATCGTATTTAACACCACTGGCGAGCTCAGAATTGAAGGCTCCGAGTGAGAAACTGGACGACGCAGGATATGCTGCAGCTCTGATTCTGCTCGCCTGAGCCGATGACCCATATCCTGGTGATGCCGCCACTCTAAAACTTGCTATCGGTATACCGAGAGGTCGGCTTGGATAGGAGGCAGGTTTCACGGATTGAACGGGTTTGTATGCTGTATAGCTCGTTGTTCCTGTAGATGACGATGAAGATGATGGATAACTGCTCAGTGATGGCGAATAGCTTGAACTGCCGGTGTATGTTGAAGACGCAGGATAGCTACTACTCGGCGCTGAATAACTTGGTCCTGAAGAAGCATAGTCTGAATCTCTTGGCGATGAATAACTGGAACCAGAAGAGGGATAATCAGAATCTGAGGAATCAGAATATGATGCCGGATAAGAATTTGTCGAATAAGTTAAAGGTCTTTGTGTTGGAACAACTGCTGGTTTCGCTAATGTGGTATAAGTCGGTGGAGAATATGCCGGCGCCGCCGCTGTTCGTGTCACCGCTGGTTTATAAACAGTTCTAGTGGCGGGTTGTGCTCTGGCTGGCGCTGGATATGATTGATATGACGGATAAGACTCGGGCTGTGATCTACTGCTTCCCGAATCTCCATATGAGTCACTGTCATATGCATTATAAGGAACTGATTGTCTCGGTCTTTGTGGTTGGGATGGAGGCAATACTTGCGATAATACGTCACCACCAAAATCAAATCCTTCGGGATAATAACGCTGATGATAGCGAATTGTATTATTAGGTCCGCGTTGTTCTAATTGCTGCCAAAAATAGATTATTAGTCTTATTAATAGTTCAAAAAGTTTTGCTTCTTATTTACTTTATATAAATAATCGTTCACTATATGAAACTTTGATGATTGTTGGCATATATCTTGAGCTGCGGGCACACAATTCAAATGGATTTGATGGAAAACTGTGTTTTCTGGACATTGCCAGCTATGTTTAGCTCCAGCCACGCAATAGTGAAAGACCTGACAGCCAACGCTTTATAAATTTATAAAAATCGGTCAATAGAGTCCTTACTTAATGAATAACATCTTAAAATACCTCTCGTCTGCATAGTAACCATCTTTTTTGTCCCCACAGCCAAACTTTGACTCTGCCAATAGTAGAGCCAGTCTATCGGGTTTCTTCTCTTCCTCCTCTTCTGCTAGTTTGGCTGCCTCTTCTTCTTTACTATTTGCATACTATAAAATGAGATCCCATTTAATATTTCATAAGATGTGATCCACAGTTAATCATTAATTCATTGATTCATTTTTAACACAATTATTTCTAATTTAAAGTGACTTAAAGTTTTGTCAATTTTTTTCATTAATAATATGACGATATATAATAGTATTTTACATAATTACTTATATTTCTATTGAAGTTAAATCATGGCATCTATTCTTTGTTTTAAAGTCCTTTTACTGATAGTCCAACTATCGAGAAAACATAATTTAAGATAACGTGAGGGATATATAAATTCAATTCCACTATTTTTAGTTAATTGCAAAGTATGAGCACTTTTTAAAAGATTAAACCTCAGAGATTAAGCCTATTTTTTAGATTATGATAAATAAGGCCTAACTCACTGATGAGTGAGATACTGTATTGGGGGAAATTTGCTACTAATATATCAAACATCGAGTTAGGAATCTTGACTTAAGGACCAGTGGATTGAGGTGTAGCCCAACTGCGACTAATTAAATAAATCAAAATTCAACCCTAAAGCTGTTGTTACCTTTTTCTAAGGTTTAAATCTATTTAAATTTCGATTGATATTAAAAATATATTATTTTACTAAAAGCTATCATTAAATTATAAAATATAAAATAAAAAGCTAAGTATCAGAGAAAACAGTTATTAAACTGTGTTCAATAACTCAATTATTATAGTTTCTGTTTAAATACAAACTTAATTCACTTTTGTTTTCTTTGAGTGATTTATTAAAGAGTTTATAAGTGAGTTCGGCCTGTTTTTGGGCGAACACTCGCTCCTATTAAACTAATTGGACCGGAGTGTGTGTCTCGAAATATTACGAAATTCGAGACTTCATTAACAAGACAATTAAAATCTAGAACTTGACTAAAATATGAATTTGAAAGTAAAGTCGGGTGTATACTAACTATAAAGTTAGCTTAAAGGTGTATTTTAGGCAACATTTGGGTCATATGTAGTGAAATACAATTCATAGGGCTTTAAATGAATGAAAATAATTTGTAAAAAGTGTATTTATTTTTATAAAACTTACTGCTCTAGATCTTGAAGGAGTTCTATATGTCGCCGGTTGTGAGTAAGTTTGTCCTGAATAGCCTGAAGGGTCCGCAACAGATGGACTGTAAGTTTGAGCGGCTGCTACACGAGGTGCGGGATCGTATTGTTCAATTAATTCTTCATATTGTGTTGGTTTTCGAGCAGGTTGGTAATAGCTGTCGGCCCGTTTAATGCGTGCACCAGGAAATTCATAATTAGAGGCCTGGCGTTCAACCTTTAATTAATAGAGAACACAAAAAGTTTGAATTATTAAATGGGCTCGCATTCAATCGAGCAATTACTTGAACCTTTGTAATGAGTTCCTTAAACTTTCTTACCCTATCATTGGTTTTTGCGGAAATTTGTGAAATTTGGACACCAAATAATAATAATAACGAAGATAATAAGACAAACTTCATTTTAAATGCTGCAAAATATACAAATATTTAAATATAATGTATTTTATGATCACTGACACGAATCTTATTGCTATCATTTTTCACTCAAAAAATAGTTTCGGACAATATGTAGTGGAACATAATTGCTATCATTTTATGATTGCTTTGAATTCATACCTTATATATGCCGTTAGCACTTACTAACACGAAAATTGAGGCTCTATAAGGTTTAAATTTTTGTTACATAATTCCAATTGTTAAGTGAAATTATAGTTAAATTGAAAGTCTTTTTCAAAAATTTACTTAATCTCAAACATTTTCTTCATTTTAAAAGACTATTAGAAACAAACTTTTCTCATATAAAATATTATTTTCATTAACACAAAATCATTTTATCGATTAAGTAAGTTATAATCAGTTACGTTATAATCCATTCAGTGCTAAGACTCTGGTCTGGAAACGAGGTTAAGATTATTGCTTTTTAAAGATAGAAAATGCCAATAAAACACTTTGTAATACTTTTTACGATTTAGCACAGTTTGCACTGATTGTTCATATTTCCAGATAAATCTCTAATGTATTCAAAAATAGTTTGAGTCAATATGAAAGTTACAACAATTGATTATTAAAATGAATGAACGCATATTTGAATAGAAAAGATATCCCAATATGAGAAAGAAGTTAACATTTTAACATCAATTATGGATTATTTGATTGATTGGAACAAAATTAGTCTTAAAATACATACAGTAACGCAATTTGATAATGATTTTTGAATAGAAACTTACCAAATATTAATCGATATCCTACACAATCCAAAATTTCTTAATAGAGCTGAAGTTTATGATTGCAAATAAAAGCAAAGAAAAGTTAGAGAAATTGAACACTTCCTGATCAAAAATTTCTTATGATTTAACACAGTTAGCAATCACTGTCACTGTAACAGTGGTAATGCTTATTATTGCCGCCACAAGAAAGAACCAGACGATTATACAACTTCGATCAAAGTAAACGCC
>JAQGCH010003233.1:0-10980 GCA_034699485.1 Nanhermannia elegantula
ATCCGCGGAGAATTTCCATTTGTATAGAGATAGGTGTCCTCCAGTATTTGTAAGTCAGCTCAGACTTATGTAGATATTATCGTTGTTTCGTCGCTCATGTCTTATCTGTTTGGATATTTGTGTTATTTCGAAACTATTGAAAACTAAAGCAGTTTCTGACTAATGAGAAACAAACTTTGTTAAGACTCGACTAAAGCAGTTATTTCTTGAGGAGCTTTATAAACAAATTGAACTAAAACTCAAATATAAGATTAGTGAAGTAAATAAAAGTTTTATTACTATTTATTTTGATTTTTTGTTTCGAGAATTTGGAATCGATAATAAAATTGTGAACAACACTAACTCGTAAGTGTTTGGTTCGAATTCTTGAATTGATGCGTAAACTCATATTGTATTTGCACTTTATATGAGAATCTCGTGTATTTGCAAAAGAATACATTTTATTGAAGGGAATAAAAACAGAAAAATAGAGCAACAGTTTTATATTTTTGCATCAGTTTTCAAATCCTTGAGCAATTTCGAACTGACAGTAATGTTTAAAATGAAACTTGCAATGAATAAAAGAATTTTATGCAATTGTTAAGTCAAAAATTGTAAATTTGAATCATAAAGAAAACCCATATTCATAGAAACACGCAATAAAAATATAAGAAGACATAACTTGAATCTTCATAACAGAAGTAATAATCCATTTATCAAAAAGAAAGAAAGAATATCATATAAATACATGATAAGGATATAAAATGTAATGACCACATATAAACTCATTGTAGTCCAAACTAAATAATAGACGAGAAAAAGTATGACCACAGTTATCAAACACAAACCCAATGAATTCAACATTAACTTCAGTTTTGGCTCATTATTCTTCATCAAAGAGGTGAGAATAAGATATAAAAAAGAAAATTAGGATTCAGAAGACTTGGAAACTAATTCAATAAAGAAATATAGATTCTTTCAGATGTGTTTCACTAATGCCAACGTATCTATAATACAATATCAGTAAAGATAGCTTTTGTCGTGTTCTTATTAAATTGCATTTGTCAGCACTTGAAACACTAGTACAATGAATGATACATTGAATAATCATACACTTTCACCGCTAATGATAACAGATTAACTAATAATTAGTTATAAAGCAAAGTTTCATCTCTTATTCTATACGTACATTAGTTTTTTTTTAAATAACTGTCAATAGTTTGTACATTTCTCTTGTGTATGCAATTAATTATATGATATAAATCTATTTGTAATGAGACGTTTTATTCAATTTAATGTTTAAACCATACATGCGCAAGGTAGGTGGTTTGCCTAGAGCTCGCAAGATTTTCAGAATCTTAAAAATCGTACAAGGTTACTATTCTATTTGTAATAATTAGATAATTTGTTTTTATTTTACTCTTATTTATTCAATTTTTAAAAAAGATAGCAAACTCGATAATACATAGAAACCCAATTATTATTTAGTAAAGTAAGAATCAATTGAAGAGGAAACTTTTTTAACTTGACAATCAGTAAAAGCATTTTCTAATTTCATTATGTTTTGTAACTGTGAATTTCTTTTATATACTTCATAAAAATTTAACAGAATTATAATTTCTTTCATTTCAACATCTGTTGGAATATTCTTCTGTAATGCATTTTATTACATCAATTTTTCAGAAAATGAGAGAATACTCAACTTTCTCATTGCCATCATTTTTACACAATTAATTGTGTAATTCCTAATTCCACAATTAATTCCTAACCTATTTAAACATGTAGTCCTGGATTTTGAGGACTTGATCAACTTTGACACATGAAAAAATACTAAATAGAAACTAGATATGTGATCAACAATCATGATAAAGGGGTCATCAAGTTTTAAAAGGTTTGATTAATGTTAATCCTATGGGATTCGCAACAGATACCAATATAATGATCAAAGTAAGGAGGTTTCACTGTAATGTATTGATTACATTGTTATAAGATTTTTTTGAAAATGATTTAAAATCGGTTAACTTTTATATTTTTAAAGCTAATCACACGCATATTTCTGAGTTTAAGATTCTTTATCTCATTATTTTTTAATTTAATGCAATTTTTAAACATAAGTTATTTTAAAAACTGATTCAAATGGTAAGAAATAAATTTTTATTGAGTTAAAACATAATTTTGTAGTACAGTATTCAATTCCAGATGTAAAAGAGCCTTCTTTAGTAGTACAGTAATTGCTTTGACTTAATTTGATCTATACTTAGCAAAAAAATAATTGAATCCCTAATTGCAAAAATTTTAGTTGTTTGAGAAACATTTAAAAATATAATTCTTTGATATTTGCAATTCTTAATTCTTAGACTGAATTGCAAACTTATTTTCTTAGACATTGAAAAACTTTTCTCATTCCCTAATTATTCGTTTAAAATTGAATCGTCTCTAGGGATTTGAAGCACTTATTATAGAAAATTGTATTGTTAATTAAAATACACATAATTTAAAGATCATAATTATGCTTATTTTATAAAGAAAATGTTGAATCATATTTACTAAAACATGAAATATTCATCAAGTTTTGATGTTTTAAAGCTCGTAATTTAGAGACATTTGCGAAATTCATAAATTTGAATACTTATTAATCCATACAGTTTTCTGCTATGTTAGATACTTGAGGAATGTTAAGCTGTTGCACAGCTACTAATAATGATAGAGTTTATATCAAAATTTTAGTTTTGTACTCAGAATAAAATTTTTGCATAATTTTCAAATTTAATTAAAACATTATGGAGTTTAGAATAGAAGCTTTGAAAATATTGTAACGGATTTATTCAAACATATTTAATATCTAAATATTTCCCTTAGAATATTAACTATTATTAAGTTTAATCGATTTTTCGATAGTTTTGAAATTAGTTAAACTTCTGATGCATTTTACATAAACCTATTATCCTGACAACGAGAGAGGCACTCAATATGCCTGAGTATCATAATTGTGAGAAATAGCTTTAAAAAGTACATAAATAGAAGTATGCATAACAGGCAATCCAGTACTGTACAACTTATCTGGTTAGAAAAAGTTCCAATAATGTAAAGCTTAAACAGTATATTGTATAGTAATTGGATTTCTTAGAAATATTCTGGAATAAAAAACTTTTTGATGCGAAATAAATTCTATTATTATTAGGATAACATCAATATGATAACAAATTATAAAATTGCATTATGCTTCCAGTTTTATTTTATAAATTTAACAAAACTTTAAATTTTGAAAGACTTAAAAACTAAGTCATATTTTTAGTAATTTTTGACATTACTAAACAAAAATATAACATTTTCCTCGGCTGACTCCTTTTCAGGAAATCTCACCTTTAGCCTAGGGATTGCTCGAAAGCAATTGACATGTTGCACATCGCAGTCAAAGATTTGCAGTGTCCGGGGTTCGAACCCATGACCATGAGTCCGACACCTTTCCACTGAGCATTCTCGATTCCCTTAGTACTTTAATACTAGTATTAACTAAAAGTGCTACATATGATACTTATATAAAAATTTGATTTAATGCTATAATACTAAAAGACACTGAAAACTTTTGAAAATTAAATCCAATGAAGAAAATCATTTATTTTATTTTCATAAAGATTTGATAAAATATTGCTGTATTGCTATGTTATTTACTAAAACTCCATCAAAACATTACCAAAATTTAAGAACAATTTAATATAAAATAGAATATCAATACTATATTAATATTAAATTTAATAATATTGTTAGGAATTCTCCAATAAGTTGTCTGCATATGAAATAAACTGTCTGTAAAGCTATTTTTAATAGCCTTTTATCAATAATTTATATTTATGGAATATTTATATTATAAGATGAATTAATTTATTTCATATGTAAATATACAAAAGTTTATATTAGTGAAGAACGTAGGCTAAGCTCGATTTGATCCTAAAACCAAATTAAGCTCAATCTCACAAAAGTCAGCCTCTCTTATAATTATTAACTATATTATTAATCAATAACATAGCTTTGAAACTCATCTGTACCGTATAATAGCATATAATTTTGATGAATGTTTAAATTTTTTTATATTAAGTTAAGATTAATTTCCAAGCAATATAACTTACTCATGCAGTGGACATAAGACAAAAACGACTAATCTTTTTCAGTTTAGTCAAACATAAAAGCTTTTCAAACTAGACTGCAAAATATGAAAATAATTTTGTTAATTTGGAGAAATATATATATAAATACAGTCCTTATCCAAAATTATTTAGTATTTATATTCAATATTTAAAGTTTTTTATGCAAAGTTTAATACTAGTACTGAAACCAATTAAGTATTTATAAGTTTTTCCGTTCGTTATAACTTACAGTATATAATACTGTATTTTCAAATCTAATTATACAGTGCAATACTTGTAGAAAATAATTTAATAAAACTTTTTTAAAGCATATCTTAAAGTCGTAATCTTAAAATTGAAGATATATAGATATAATATTTCTTCTACTGTATATTTTGTATATATATTACAGTCAGAAGATATTTATGTACTATGTATGTATTTTTTACCCAATAAAAAAGTGTTTCCACATTGAATTTTTTTCTAAAGAACTTTACTTTTAAAAGTTATGATAAAGTAAAGTTCACCAAAAGGAAAGTAGTATTTTTGTAAAAGCGATTCATTTTGATCAAAATTATAAATTATGATAACATAACATATATAAATAGATATTTCGAATCTTTTTTTGGAACATTAAATTTCAGAATTTTTTTCCATAAAACTAAAATTGGATAATGGGTCGGGTTATTCTAGATATCACTCAGTAGAATATCTCTGTAATCTTCTGTTTGGGAATTTATATTAAAGTTAATGAAACTTTTAGTGAATGCATTTGAAGCCTAAATATTTAATAGTTTGCAGATATGATTACATTGGATATCATAACTGAATAACAAAGTAATAGTCATTACTAATAGAGACTAAGCTTAATTACAAAAAATAATTAAAAATATATTAAAATAAATGCTTAAAAAGTTAGAATTGAAGTCTCAAATGAATTTTAGACAACAATTAGAAAACCACTTACTTTTAGATATAGCGTTGCTTTTACTTTAATGCACTGGTAATAGACAACATTCAAATTAGTTGCCAGAAGTGGAAGTGTTTTAATATCCATTGGGTTCAAATGCAAAGAAATGAAAGCCTTGTCTTTATTTTGATTTATAAATAATTCCCGGAATAAAAAATTGTGAATTAAAAATAGAAAGAAGCGAACAAATGAATAGTTTGAGACCTAATGGTCACACATTGACATCTTAATCGAAAAGCAAATTAATGATCGCAATTCTGTGGACATTCAACCTTTCAATAAAGTTATGTTTTGATGACTATTTGTTTTTCATTCAAACGATCGCTCAAATGCTTTGAAATGATGGTTCGCTAAAAGAAACTTTTGCGATGAGAAGCACACAAACGCAGAAAGCACTCAACACAAGACCAGACTTTTCACATAATAGATATATTGCATTTTGCTTATGCCACTGCACGTCACTGCAAGAATTATAGTGCTTAGTATTCGGTTAGTGTGGTTCTGATTTGAGGTTTAACTATAAATAGATTTCAAATTTGATAATTTATTTATGTTATAAGTATCAGTAAACATGTCAAACTATAACTTATGGACTCTTTTTAAAGGCTTCAAAGGTTTTTAAAATCTTAGTTTTAAGAACTCTGTTACTCAAAAAATAACATAACGACTGTTTAAACTCAATGCGGATATTTCTGGTTCGGTTACAAATAATTAAATTTAAATGAAATAAAAATTTACTGCAGTCCATGATAATTGTTTATGTTTAGAATTAATATTTTTATTGCAGTAATTGTTCTGTATTTTAGACATTTAGTACTAATAACTTAACTTTGTTGGATACATAATTGAATTTACCTTCCATTCCCAAAAATTCCAGACACGATATTTTCATATGTGCTGTCTCAGTCTCCAAGATTACGTGTCTGAACGATTGACATCGAAGGAGTCGCAAATTTAGACGCAACTCAGGTTAGGCATACAACAGCTTTATTTATTTACAGTTGTCTCTCAATATATTGATTGTTACAGACTTATTATGACAACTATTCGTTGCAAGAAATGAATTGACAATCACTTTAATCCTGAATCATATATAAAATGAATGTTTATTTTCGACAACGTTAACGTTTTAAGAAATTAAATAATAAGAATACATTCAAATTTATTTAAAAATATGTCATTTGTTTGTTTTAAATTCTTAATTCTTTTGTAATAAATCTCATCTTTATATGATTTATATGAATTTACAGAAATTATTTAATTTAATATATCATATATTTAATAAAGATGTTTAACAAATATTTGGTTTAACCTAGAGCAGCAATGTCCAATTCACGAGTTCTGAACACGAATGCGTGTTCTTGTGTTTCTAACATTAACATTAAGTCGTAAGTCCGACACAACTTTAAAGAAAATGAACCTTATTTGCTTATATTTAACAAATGCAATAAAATTATTAATCTTAATTAATATTAAAATATGAATATATAGAATAAATTTTTAGATAATACAGCCAAAATGTTAGTTTTTCAAGGAGTGTATGTAGTATGTGTGTAAAATGTTTTCCACAACTCCCAGACACAAATTTTAGCAATTCCAATACACCTAAACTTTGAATAATTTTCAGTAAACTAGAGTTCACTTTTAAATTATCTTAAATGGTTCATTTAGATTACAAATTCATACAAAGATAGAAGGTAGAAATTTTGGAATTCTTATCACTACAACGTGTAGCTCCCAAAAATGATTAGATTTTGTCAATCCTATTATTTTTAAAGAGAAGTCCAGCACATCAAATTCGAAAATTTCGAAAATTCATTTGAATATAGCCCAATATCTTTAAAACTTTAATAGATTTGTGAAAAAGTTAAACATAACATATGTAATTTGTATTTCATATTATTTATCGATAATGAACAATTAAAAACAACGGAAATGTATTTCTATGAAAGTTAGGTGTGAAAAACGCCGATTTATGGCCTCTTTTATTTTCAGGATTAAATAAAATGATGTTATGGTTTTGCGTGTTCATTGATCCGCATTAGGTCTTGATCTGTGTTATTTTCCTAAATAATTTGGACATCGCTGACCTAGAAAATGAACTGAGCTAAGCTTAGCTCACAGCTCAAGTGGTATTGAGCTGAGCTGATGAGCTGAAATAGGTTCTATTGGGCATTTTTCAGCATTTTTTCACCTGTAAAAGTAAAATTTTTTCGGAAAATACTGAAAATTGAGGAATAGTCAAAATTGATCTGTCTTCTTGTATAATTTTTGTGCAAAATAATCTTTCTAGCCAAAAAATTAAAATTATTTTCGCGCCAATTATTGTATAATTTTTTCAAATAAAAAATATGGTAGATGCTAAATCTATAAAAGTCATAAATTGGTTTTGATAAATGATTATTTATTATAAAATTTATTTTTTTATCGGCTCATGAGCCCAGCTCAAAGCTCAAGCAGTTGAGCTGCAGCTCAGCTCTCAGCTCATAAGTTAACGTTGAGCTCAACTCACAGCTTTGTCAGACACTAGTTTAACCTGAGATATTGATAATATGTTCGTCTCTATTAGAAACCTTAATAAAGTACTAACGAGTAAGAATTGAAATTCCATTCACTGGATATAATGAATGTATTTCTCTTGTATTAGACATTTAGTATAATGAGAAAGCGGTCAGCCTGGAGTTTATGTGTTACCATGTTAAATTTATTATTTCATTATTTTCTATGGAATTTTATTTGCTTTTATAGAGTTAAAGCAAAAGCTAGTCTTTGCCCCTTTGCTTTCAAATGCAGCAAATTATTATTAATATATGTTACAAATTATTTATTGTTTTATAATTTTATGTTTTTAAACTTTTATAAACTTATATGACTTAAGATATGGCTTAAGATTATGGATAATGGTGTTCAGGCAAACGAAATGAGGGAAATCGGCATATAATAGTTAATTGTTGACCACCCGTTTAAAACTATTCTGTTCTCAATGAGTTCTCTATTCTGTGCTCACATTTGATTGCTTTTGAATCCATGACGAAGCATGAGCTCATGGGATTATTATAATAACTAATTTAAATATTAATTAAAGTTTGAGTTAAAAACTTTGAGAAGTTTCCATAAATAATACTCTTAATATGCTTTCAATTCAATTAATTTCTATTATCATATATTTTTATTAAAGTGCATAACTTGCGAAAGAAGTCCTATTTTGGAATTCATTTGAAGGGCCATTAAAGTAAAGAAAATAAAAGCGGAACTAATCAAATGAGTATTGTTCAGTATTTTAAGAACTTCAGTATATATAAAATATCTGAGTTATTTCTAAGAGTGCCTTTAGTGTCAATCTGCTCGAATAACTTCAATAATAGTCTACACACAATTTTTCAGTAAAGTATTTCAATATTAGGTAATATCGTTTGTCAAAAGATCAAATAATTACTTTAAAAAATTCTGAGCAACTTATTTATTGAAAACTAATTAATTATCAATACAATAATTGTATTTCTGGTATACTATTGAATGCTCTTCAATCAGTTTTATATATACCGTATTGAAAAATAAAACTTTTTTTATGATAAAAAATACTAATTACACAAAATAATTATAGTGTCTTCATATTAACTGTGATATGAAATATATTTGCCATCAAAGTGCATCTAAATGTGTAATCTTAATTGAATTTAATAAAAATAAATAGATTTTTTTGTTTCCTGTTTCCCTATTTTTTATTCATCTTATCTTAAACTAAAGAGGGAACTTTTCCATCGTATTGTCACCGATTAGAAAAATATTTTTTGTGCATAAATGACATGAACATGACATACCATAACTAAAAATCCATTTAAAAAGGCTGACCTGCATTAGCGTCATAGATATCACATCTTAAAAATCATATTTCCCATTGAAAAGCATTGAATACAATTTATATTAAAATTTACATAAGAATTGATATATAAAATACTTATTTAACTTTTAAAAATTTAGTGTCCCAAAAATCAAAACTGAAAAAATTTGAGTTGATTTATAGGTTTTTTTGGTGCAAAATTCGAAAATGAAAATATAATTTGACACAAACAAATACTTTTGGTGTTCAATTATTTCATTTACTATAGTATTTATATTCAATTATTAAATGAATAAACATTCAATGCTTTTCAATGGGAAATATGTCAAATCGGTGACGAAACGATGGAAAAGTTCTCTCTTTAGTTCTAAATATTTTAGAGCTATATTTTATTTAATTTTAGAAGTTATTTAATAAAACAAATCGTTTGTTATGCTTTAATATCGAATATGAGATAATAAAAAATAATTTACGAAAACTTTATTAAATTACTTATATATAGAAATTTTCTTCATGTTTCATAACACTGATCACGTTTTCAATCTTTATTATTAATTTAAATGCATTGATAACATAAATTTATAAATTCTTTCATAACAGAAATCATAGAACGTTGCTTATGATGCAGAACAAATACTGTAATGCACTAAAATTTAATTCTTATTGCGATTTTTCTATTGAGTTTGAGTAGGTTTCTGCATAAGGAATCATAAAATTCCAAGCCATGTACTTGTGTTTGATAGAATTCTTTAGAATATTGATTTCTTTCCAAATGTAATAGAATTCGGAAAACTTAGTTATCTCTTTCTTTAATGCATCGAATATTTTCTTATCAAAGGTAATACTCAGTGTATCTCATTTTTGGATTTCATACTTCAAAATTTTTGGGCTTAAAATAGTAAAATTTCAAACTCACTTTCAGAATGAAGTTTTATTAATTAAAATATAATCTTTAAAAGTTGTTTAACCTTTAAATTATTAGTGAAACATAAGAATTGTATTTAAATATTAAAATTAGTTTTAGTCATTTTTTTGTTAAATTGGTCATATATTTGGTTGTTTTTAACATTTTCTTTTCTAGTGTCAAAAACAAACCAATTTTAACAAATAAGAATTTTTCAAATTATAGTTTAGGTTTAAAATGCTATTTAAATGTGTTTGCAATTCAAGTAATGGGGTATTTGAGCATTGTGTTGCACACATTTGGCAAAAAGTGGTGCTCATGACTCCCTTAACGACCCCATTCTTAAAATATTTAAGATTCAATCAATGATTTAGGAAAAAAATTACAAATAATATGCCAATTATGATCATATTATTTTTGCTAAAAACTGAAGCTGATTCCTAATTTCGAAGATCTAGGCTATAGCTGGGTTCTAGACTAATTTTAATAAAATCAGAATACAATTTTATAGCCAACTATTATAATACTGCCGAGAATTTGGAAATTATTTCTGTGACAAACCTCTTACAGGTACAGTATAACCTCTGTATATACCGGTAGTAACAAACTCTTGACAATACAGAATCTGATACAACAAAAGCAGATTCATTTAATAAATAGCAGAAAAAAGATTTGAAGGACAAAAGCTCAGCTCCTTAGGTTTGGTCTTTATTTCAATGAAACCATGCTTTATATTTTCTTATATACTGTGCCTACGCTTGAGTGCTTTATTCTCCTCGATTAACTTTCTCCACGTTTTTGGGATTAATATAAATGCTATTTCATGAATAATGTTTTATGGTCTGGAACAGCATTCATTCTGCTCCAAAAAATTATACTTTGAGATAAAATACTATCAGAATATTGAAATTATATCGAAAGTCTTTTAAAAATAGCTTATATTTTTATCAGTTTAAAATACAGAGTGATTTTTCTATGAGTTCGCACTCAAATTGTTAATAACTTCTTAATTGCAAAGGATACAAACATGAAATTTGGCATATTATACTATATTTATTGACAAATACATAAATATATAATTATTTAATTGCACTCCCCTTTCAAGAGATACGCTCTTTTATGTAAATTTTAATTATCCAACTTTATTTTGTTCAGTATTACA
>JAQGCH010003234.1:0-10980 GCA_034699485.1 Nanhermannia elegantula
AAAACGGCTGATTTTTGGCAATTTTTTGAAGATCTCTTGGGGTAGATTTCTACCCCACACATGTAACGAAGGGTTAAGATGAAAATATATGTACACACGTTGTCAAAACTCCCCCGCATAGTTTTATTGGGTTTACTATACCTTACCTTTGAGGAATTTGCATGAAAATTGTTTTGAGTGTAGTAGGGCACTTGAATAGGGCAGTGCATCAAACTTGAAAATTGCGAAAATTCAAACGTGTGTAGCCTACCACACACTCATTCGATTAGCTTGAGACCGGAGTCAAATCGTAGCTTTTACAAAGTCCTTTACAACCATTTTATCAAATCTTATGATACTTTTATATTTTTCATATTTTTCTTTTTTTTCATTATATAATTGTAGCCCATTATAAATTCTTTCATTAATTCAATTATATAATTAATTTTGTTGTTTACATAATGATTAAAAATTTTCAATGGAGAAAAATTATTTAATAAATAAGATAAAAAATATGAAAGACACATGAGATCTGATAAAGTGGTTGTAAAGGAATTTGTGAAAGATACAATTTGACTCCAGTCTCAAGCTAATCGAATGAGTGTATGGTAGGCTACACACGTTTGAATTTTCGCAATTTTCAAGTTTGATGTGCTGCCCTACTCAAGTTGAGAGATTTCTGGCCAAACAAAAATACACGTGTCTAATGATTTTATTAGTAGTTTCATTTGTACTGATCAGAATAAACTATTAACACCGGATTTTCCTGAGCATATTACCTGTATCGATTGGTAGGCCGTTACTATACTGGTGAGACCACTGAGGCAAAAAGTTCGATTTCATCAAATACTACACTCAAAAAAATTTTCATGCAAATTCCTCAAAGGTAAGGTAATAGTAAACCCAAAAAAAAGCCATGAGGGGGGAGTTTTGGCAACGTTTGTACATAGCGCTAAAATTTTCAAGTTTAAATGCTATATCTATTGAACGGAATATTTGTCTACCGGACAAAAATGCACATGCCTAAAAATATTTTCACTACCAACTTATTAACTACATATATAGAAACTTTAGAAACTAACTATTTTTAATAATGAACAAAATAATAGAAAAAGTTAAATGATGTGCTGTGCAGCTAAATTAACAAATAAGCTTTAATATCATTTATTATCAAATATAAATCATTAAATTATAAATCAGTTATATATAATTTACTAAAATAAGTTATTTAATTCTATAAACCTAACACTAAATACAACACGAGTTTCATAATCCTGATTCAGTCTTGTTTTAAGTAGTTATTAAAAACTTTTAATTTTTTTATCTGCTCATCAGCTCAGCTCAAATCTCAAGCGGTTGAGCTGCAGCTTAGCTCTCATCTCAGAAATTTGCGTTGAGCTCGGCTCATAGCTCGCACTGAGCTATGCTTTGTCAGAATGTATTAATTAAAAACACATATACAGTGTCCGAAATAATAAATGTCCTCTACAGCAGAAACTACATTAGGTAGAACAAAACCGGCTTCTTACTACCGACACAAACCCAATTAGACTCCGCGTTCAAGATTCGGCTGTGCTTTAATTTGTTTTCAATTTAATTTGATTTAAAACAAAAAAGTATTTTGTTATTCTAAAAGAGTGCTTAATGAAAGTTCAAAATTTTTTGTAATTTAATAAACTTATTTGCAATTTGCAAAAATAAAATTGTCTGTTATTTGTTTTCCATCAGAGCATAATAACTCTCCACTAAATTTTATCCAATAATTCAGATCCTGTTTTAACCAAAACGATCGGAAATCAGTGCAGTCTATTCTCACAAAGAAACCTTTGTTATCACCAAACGCTTTAACCCTATTTTTAACGTTAGCATAAATAAAGTTAAATAAAGATCTTTAGCCAAATAATTATTCGGACAGTCAGTAGCAACGTATGGTGTAAAAGGGCATTCTTGTCTCAAAATCACCTGTCATTATAAATTTTTAAGACCATTCTCTGCAATAACATATCCGTTAATTAAATTATTTCCTAAATAAAGTTCAAGCGTTTTATTAGAAGTTGTTTTGAAATTGAATGCATTTGAGGGCAGTTTTTTGACAGAAATGACTCCGATTCGCAGATATGTGACTGAATCCATGTTATGAAAAGCCAAATCTGATATAATTTTAACTGACTTGCTATCAATCTCTCTCAGAGTCAATAATCAAATAGAAGAAACAAATCAAAAATATTTTATTTTTTAAAAACTTGATTAATAATTAATTTAATGGATAACTACATTAATATATTGAAATAATTAATCAAAAAAAATTGAAGATCAAAGTTCTGAGAAATGATTAACTTCCAGTCCTGACATCACGTGTATGTTCTCTATTCACACTTTTATCCAGAAAAATAGACAACTGATACATGAATATGAATAATCCCTAAAATATGTTTAAAAAATTTAATTATAATCAGATTTTAAATTAGTCTAAACTTAAATAAAATTGAATATAAAATACTAGCATTTAATTATCTTTTATGTAGGTTTTAAATATTTCTTATATAATATAATATGTTTTCATTCATACTTGTGTTCCCATTAGTATAATAAAGAGATAAGAAATATATAGAGAATATGGACCCAATTGATGGATATAAAGAACAAATAAACCCCAAGAAATTCCAAGATTCAGTAGCACCAAAATAAACGCAAACACTTGTCCATAATTTGCTTTTTTGTTATCCATTCGAATGATTTTGCACAATAAAAAACATAATATCAATGCATTCAATGCTATCACAATCACCGCTGGGCCTGGAATAAAATTTTATTTAAATAATAAATAATTTCTATCTTTAAGTGATAATTAATTTATGGCGTTAGCGATTAGAGAACCAAAAGTCATTTTCACTTTAGCGAAATGAAAGTGAAAAACTTTTTTCACAATTTTTGGTTCTCTATTAGCGGTAATAGAAAATTATTGACCCAAACAAATAACTTGAGCCAAACTTAACGTAAACAAACATATATTTAGTATTATTTTAAATTAAGACATAACTTATGAATATATTTTATAAACAATGTCAAATATATGTTTGGTTAGGTTAGTTTGATTATGTTCGTTTAGGCTCAAAATATTCGTGAGGGTCAGTAATTTTCAATTATCGCTAACTTCATATATGAATATGCTTCTAAAGTTAGCCCAAATTTATCTAAAAATCTTTAATACCAATCAAAAGCCATATATGATTTGGATATTTATCGGATGAAATCCAACAGCTGTTAAGTGAAATTTTATTTAAAATATTAATATTTGTTAATTATTAGTAGTGATAAAGGTTTTCGGCTTTAGCCGAATTCAAAAAATTTCATTCGGCGCAGACGTGATATCACACCGATTAAACCTAAAATTAGCCTTTTCTGTTGAAATTTCATAATTTAGAAGGATTTTTTTATAATAGCGTGCTTTCATAATCTATCAAAAAATTAAGATTTTATATTGTACAATATTAGTAGTGATAGATTTTTTACATATTAAAACTTGAGTATAGAACAAAAACTTTTTGGACTTTATAAGCAAATTCTAACGATTTATTTTCAAAGCTCAATTCTCACCATTTCAATTATTTTATGAAATTCAGAAACAATTTAATTTAAATTCAATAGATTAATATAAAAAAATTGTGCCTGTACGGTATTATCTTTTGAGTAAAAACTATAAATTTTAGAATTTAATGAATGCTAAATATAATATGAAAGAGTAAATATAAAATATACCAAAAAAGAATTATTTTTCTCCAAATGTTTTGCATAAAATATAGAGATTCAATCAAAACATTAAAACATATTACCTGGGGATCTGTAAACCGTATAATTCAAATAATTAGTTAAGAAAAGCTTTAAATGAATATAAAAGCAGACATATTTATCTATATTCTTTAATTATTGTACGTTTAAAATACTTTCGCCGAATATTGACGCAGAATTTGAAAAAAATCCTTCGGTTTTTTGCTTACGCCTAATATTGACGCCAAATTCGACTTTTACAATACGCCGAAAACCCTTATCACTAATTATTAGTCATAGCTCACAAATAATCGGATCGAACCAGAGCTTCAACGAAAATACTTTCTGTAAACCAGATATATGTGAAACAACCGACACATATAATAAGAGGTGTTCCGTATCCGAGTATAAAGATCAGTAATTTATGAACTTTGAAATTAAACAGTTCAACATTGAATCGATACAAATGATAGCCCTCTAAAAGTATCCAAACGAATGAGGCTAACAATGTATATAATAGAATACCACTTAAAGTTTGACATAAGGCCTATATTAAGAGAATAAGTTTATTATATTTTTACAAAATTTTTAAATTCTAATTACTTTTTCATCTGTTTTATGAATTCCGAAGACAACAATCAAATACGATATTAATAGACAGAGACAAAGGTTACTGATTATCGTATTTCGTCTTTCCATTAATTTATGATTTACTTTCGTTGATTTTGTGTTATTGTGCAATATTATCATTAAAAATGTTATTAAGAGGCAAAATATTGAAAATCCGCAACATATGTAAGTTATAATTGTTTTTATATCATTATCCGCTTCTCTCCCACTCGTATCCATTATCGCAGCAAAATTTGTCAAATGATTGCATTCGCAAACAGATAAACTACGATCTGATGCCTTATGTACCAGATCACATCCATCTGTTGACCATTCATTTGACACATAATCCCAATAAGCACAGGTTACTTTATCTCCGAATTCTAGAATATTCTTATGCTTTAAACTATAATTTAATGAGAAAAAATACGTTTAATAATAAAATTCAATGAAACATAATTATACATTCAGTTAATTTTGACAGATCTCCAGTTTTGGACTGGAGTCTACAGTTTTAAAGGTATACCCTCCAGTCCATAGTAGAACTGGATATGATTTTTCCAGTTTCATGCTTTACGAAAAATTTTATTTTAATTTTTTAAAAGTAATCTTCTATACAATATATTGTTTAAAATGTTAATTTATGTATTAATAGAAGAATTAAAAACAGATGTAGATTCAGAAAATATAGCTGAGACCCGTTAAATTCAGATTTTCTTAACTTTTTCTTGGAAGCAATACTATTAATTTAGTGTACGCTTATACCTAAATTATATTCCATAACAGAATCAGCCAAATGTATAGAGCATAGTTGGCGAACTGCCAGCCCGCGGGCATAATTTTGTCCGCGGTCACTTTGGAAAATCTATGGAATATTTATATTTACCCAATACAAATATTATAGCCAACTGAAAAATTAAACTTTTAAAAATAAGTGTCCACTACTTAACAACTTCTTTGCGATGGCAATATAAATATAAGCAAGGACACGATTAAAAGTTGAATAGGCACTAAATATAAGAAACTATTTCCCATAGACTTTTATTATGAAAATTCCTCTATAAGTAAGTTAAGTGCCACGTAATGATAAACCGTAACCTAACTAATAATACGTTGGGTCGCGAAGCCACTCCCTTCCCCCTTTCCCCCTATAAGTGCGCCCTTACCTAATCGATCCCGCCTTGAATCAGTTTTGGTTTTGAATAAGATTGCATAACATTATATATATTTGCAAAACTGGCGTAAATTCTAGCAATTCACTAATGAAACATTTTGTATGCTTTAATTTATACCCATATTTAATTTGAAATAATTAATAATTAATACCTCATTCGAATTATTAAATTATCCTCAATCGGTTGAGTTATACTTGAATTATCAAAACTGAATGCAATAATATTTGTATTAATTTCTTGCTCTTCACCAAGTCCATTAAATAAATAATTTTCCAATTGATTTATCACCGCTGCAATACCTAAACAATTTTCTGATTGTTTTCTTTGATTAATAACTTCTTTCGATATAAATATTGAAGAATTGGGTTTAAAATTAATATCTTCTTCAAAACTAGTACTAAATATTTCTGTCATTATATAGTTGTTCGTAATTTGAATTGAATATTTATCACTATTTATATGACTGCATAAAGTATATGAAGTATACTGTATATAAAGTAATATATTTGAAGCTGTATTTGTTTTATCATTATTGAACCCATTATTCCACGCATTTCTTTGATTAATTAAATTACTAAAAACTTGTAACGAATGAGACGTTATTTTCTGAGCTATTTCTCCATCAATTTCTATATCATCTGAATCAATAAAGTCCTGTAAACGTTTCATATACTGAACCAATATATTCAATTCAAATACAGATTTCAATGCATTTTCATTTTTAGTTTTTTCAGCTATTGTTTCAATGATATGGATCACATCATTGATATCAGTTATATTCTTATCGGATATGCAGTCAAACCAACATTCACTAAAATCAGGTCCATTTGGATCGAATGATCCATTAGTTAAACACTCCCATCTGATAACTCCTGAAATTCCACTTGAATTACAAATAACTTCAGAATATTCTCCGGCATTAACAGATGGCCATTCATTTATACCATGATCGCCGTTATTTTCTCCATATTCATTACATATAACTAAATAATTGCAAATTAATATTAGAATTTGTTCGTAGTTTTATATAATTGAATATTAAATTTATTGAATATCATTTTTTAGAATTAATTATTAATAATTAATTTTTAGTTAAAGTTTTGCATTTAACCAAATGAATATATATTCTTTCAATATATGTAGCGTGAAGAAGCTCAACATATCCCAGGCTTGATATATATTTATTGTCAAATTAGTGATAAGTTTTGTTGAAAATTTTAAGTTAAATGAATGCATTTGTTGAACCTATTATTATAAATGTCTATAAGTCAATAGAACAAATGCGTTCATTTAAGCTTAAAATTTTCAACAAATCTTATTACTAATTTGACAATAAATCGATATCAAGTCTGCGAAACTCTCACGCTTCAGCTCACAAGCTTAGTTTAGCTTTCTTATGCCACATATATTGACAAACGAATGATTAGTCACATTATACTTTATAATATAAACACATAACTAACGTGTAAGTGATATCCAAAATATAAATATTGTTGGATGAGGTAATAGTGATTAAACACTTTGGTTTTAATCTCATTCAAAAAATTCTCAATATACCTTAATCCCATCCCATGATTTGAAAATTAATCCCACTTCATTCCAACACAATTCTATGCTAAATTTTACATTCCAATAAACAATTTATTGTAATTTATTTATAATTATTGAATTCATTATAAATACTATGACTTAAAATTGATTTTCAAATTGTGTTATTTCTTTACTGTTTACACATAATTTTTATATTCCACTCAATTCTAATTAAAGTATAATACAAGTTTAATAATAAATTTTTATGCTAATTATAAGCAGAGAAGATATTCAATTTCTTCAACACAATCCAACATACATTTCTACAATATGATTATCATTCTACATTTTCGTTTCCGTTAAATAAATTTGTTTGCTTTTGTATAAATTGATAAAATTTAATTTAATTTTCTCAAATTGATTTCAAATTTTTGAGAAAGATTGATTTATTTCATTAAACTCGTATTACTTTATATTTTGTAAACAGATAGAATATAAAACGATATTTTTATTTTGAAAAATCATTTAAATTATAACCAGGTTTTATTTTTATTTAAGCACTCATAGAACGGTAGGATGGTAAAACATTAAATAGGTATATACCATTAATGAAAATGTTCACTCGTATGTATTGCTGTCTATTGAAAAAATTTATGAAGATATACACACGTTGACAAAGCTCCCCGACATGTTTTTTGGGTGTTTTCCGCCGCTAAACATTAATGAATTTTTATGAAATTTTTTTTGTGTGTATCAATTTTTGGAAAGAAACTTTTAGCTTGATAGATATGATTCGCTCCTAGACGGCTTATCAATGGATACAGGTAATATGCTCAGAAAAATTTGGGGTGATTTTTAAAATTCTGATCAATACAAACGAAAGAACTAATAAAATCATTAGACATGTGTATTTTTGTTTCGCCTTAGACCTCTCAATATGAGTAGGGCAGTGCATTAAACATGAAAATTACGAAAATTCAATTGAGTGTAGCCTGCCATTCACTCATCCAAATGACTTGTGACCGATGTCAAACATAGCTTTCGGAATTACCTTTACAACTATTGTATCAGATATATGAGATTTATATTTTTTCTTATTGATTTAATAATTTTTCTCTTTTGAAAAAATTTTATTTATAGAAATAATAAATATAATTGAATTAATGATTGAGTTATAATTGTAAAATGTTTTAACTGAATGAACCAAAAAATATAAATCGCAGTTAAGAACTGATACAATATTTGAAAAAGACATTAGAAATGCTTTATTTTGACATCTCTCACAAGTCATTCGGATGAGTGAATAGTACGCTACACTCAATTGAATTTTCGTAATTTTCATGTTTGATGAGCTGCCTTACTCATATTGAGAGGTTTAAGGCGAAACAAAGATACACATGTCTAATGATTTTATTAGTTCTTTCGTTTTCAAATGTATGAGCTCCCAAATCTGTATAGTTTGGACTACATTAAAGGATTTTACTGTTTAAATATGAATATTTTTTAATTATGTGCTTATTTATATTACGTTTGATACTTAAGGAAAAAATTCCCGTATCGGACTGGCCTAGCGTTACTTATTTGATTGAGCGAAACCAATGGATATATGGCATACACATAGGGTGACCAGGTTAAGTTGATTCCAAAACTGGACAACTTAAAAAATCAAAGTGGAGACCAAAGGATAAATTTTTACAAATTTTTATTTTCAAATAAACTCAAAGAGGGGACCAAGTACTGGATTTATTTAAAATAGCCCAAAAACTAAACAATCCAGCTTAAAACTGGACGTCTGGCCACCCTACATACACATCGTAGAAAATACAGCTCCGATTTCGAAATTCGAACTCACTACACTTTGATGATGAGTCCGAAATCATTCCACTAAGCTATCCTCTCTCCCTCATTTGTCGTTTTATTATTTAAATTATATTTATAACTGTCTAATACAAGCATTTGGTAATTTATATGTAATGTTGATAATCTTCTAAATATAAATTAAACAAACCTGACACTGTTGTATCTGGTGGGGTTTCTGTTGTTTCTGGTGGTGTTTGTGATGAAGTTTGTAGCGGTGTTGATACTGATGTTGATGTTATTGATTGTGGTGTAGTTTGTAGTGGTGTTGATGTTGATTGTGGTGCTGCTGATGTTTCTGGTTCTATTGAATGTGATGTTGATGTTGAATTTTGTGGTGTTGTTTCTGTTGCTGTTGCTGTTGCTGTTGCTGTTGCTGTTGCTGTTGCTGTTACTGTTGCTGTTGCTGTTGCTGTTTCTGTTTCTGTTTCTGTTTCTATATCTGTTGTTGTTTCTGTCGTTGCATCTGTTGCTATATCTGTCGCTTGTGTTGATGATTCTGTTTCAGTTTCTTGTGATGTTTCTTGTGATGATTGAATAGTTGTTGATTCGGTAATAGATAAATCCCAAAAGTATGTGCCATCATTACAATAAGCGTCAATTAATTGATTTTGATAAACTAATTTATTTTGTAATAACCATTCAAATTGTGTAATATCATCACAATTTAATGCATTTCCAGTAACATATAGTCGATTTTCTGGATTATTTTTGAAAAAATACCCGAATTTCTCTTCTCTTATGAATTTTAAAATATTGTTTGCTATCATTTAAAAAATCAAAAAATATATTTAATATTTTAAAAATTAATGAATAAATTTTATATTGTTTAAAATGTGATTGGAATAAATTATACTTAAAAATAATTTGATAGGTGTGTTTGTATGAGAGAAGGCATCCTTTTCAATGTTGTCATCACTTATATTACAATTACATAAATATATATCCACCGGATTATTATGATATGTCATATCGGAAGCACTATTAAAGTTTTCTAAAATAGGAATTCCATTATAAAGAATATGTGCCACATGCGAAATCCAGAAAGCATTGCTTCCTATTCTTGATATGCTATAATTATTTTTTTCCAAAGTTAATTCAGTTAATGATAATATATTTTGCTGAGTATTAAAACGACTGTCCCGTATTTCATGGGAATAATAATCTCCACATAATAATACATATATTACTATTGATTCTGCATTGACTAAAGAGTTTAAAGATTTGTACAAATCATAATTAGGTGGATCATTGCGTAGTTGTGTGGGTCCATATATGTATAGTGCTCTTAAATTATTAATTGTATTGATATTGAAAGCATTTGAATGAATTTTACTTAAATTACTTGAATTATATATAGAAACATAAGTGAATGATATGTCTTGAAATACATTCTCTGGTATTACTTCAATGTTTGTTCTGCGGATCTCTAATGTATTTAATGATTTTCTATTAGTTGGTAAAGTTGAGCTCAAGTATTGGATTTCTTGTGTGATATTGAAATCTTCAAAATTAGCGTCACAAATAAAAGTAATACCATTTTGTAGAACACATTTATATATATAATCTTCACTTTTGATTAGCGTTAACGCATTTAATATCAAAAGTAAATTTAGGGATATATCTGTTGAATATTAGAATAATTTTAATTACAAGTATTTTTATCATATAATACTTTAATGAAATTTTTTTTTAAAGTTTTAATATAATTTTGAAGAATATTTCAATTGTTGTGTCCGATTGAATACAGAATGATTAACATAAATTCAACTCTCAAATGAATAGATATGTATACAAAAAATTTTATGAATCTCTAAATTGATCATCATTTTAAGAAAGAATTGTATTGTATAATAATATTTATGAAAACGAGATCTAGTCTCGTGAGAAGAAAGGAGATGTGTATTAAAAGATTTATTTTAAAAAATTTATTTTAAAAAAATAAATGAATTGTTTCAATGCATATTTAATGTACAATTTAAACAATATTAAAACCCAAATCAAGTGCATTAATTTGACGTGTTAGAAGATTAAAACATTTGACCCACGAGGCGAGACGAAA
>JAQGCH010003235.1:0-10978 GCA_034699485.1 Nanhermannia elegantula
CTATTATTGCCTATTTTACAACTTTTTAGGTACTATTATAGGCGCCTAAAACCATATTTTAAGGTACTATTTTTCGCAGCCCTACAAATTACATAAAATGTCATAAAACTTGATATGTTTTCTTTGCAACCTCTCAGTGCAAATCTGAGTGAAATCATGGAATTTGATTTGCTTTCAACGGGAGCACTGAGATATGCATAATTTTTAAATACATAAATGCAAAATACATAATCCCTGTTTTCATATCCCTGAAAATAATATTTATTCCCATTTTAAATTTACGAATCTTTACGAAAGTTTTAATTGTAGTTTATTTTAGTAAATTTCAACTTTCAATTTCAAAATTTGAAGCGACCGAACGTGTCATAATTTAGGTTACGGTTTATCATTTTCGTGGTCAGCGGTAGCCGCCAGAATAGAGGCTAGAATTTTACTTAAACATTTATTTTTCAGGATAGTGTGTGGGATGTATAGTGGGATAAATATGATTTCCAGGGATATGAAAACAGGGATTATGTACAGTATTTGTACAAATTCATTAATATATTTCAAATTTTTCGCCTTCAGAGAGGATGTTTGATAAGTATGGCAGGAAGTATACAAACAATATTTCACTGACATTTTTTGGGTCTTATGACTATACTATTATTATTCTTATCTAAATACTGTTTTTTCTTTTATTGTTGCAAACTATGAATGACTCAAAAGACGTTAATTACCTGCAATTCTTGCCTCTCTGTGTCAACTAAATAAACGCGGCACTTCTCACTCTGCAGAAGTCCCTGAGCTTTCATCATTATCCTATTGATGAGACCGTCCAAAGAAGAAGTCTCTTCGAATATAGATCGCGCCAAACTCAATAAAAGCTATTGAATAATCGAAATAAAATAATTTTGTTTCGTTTGTTAAATCTAATTGATATGGTATGGTATGAAATGACTCCTAAAATTATGAAACTCGCGGTGATTCACAAAGTGTTCCAATAAAAATGATAGAGTTGGACTATGTAGGGGTTATGTATTGTTCATATAGTATGATTTACTACTGCACGTTTAGGCCTAATCTATATAAAAAATAATTACAAGTTTTTATTGAATAAATATATTTAATTGCATTGTTTCGATCGTAACTGATATTAAACTTAAGTATTGATATTTATAAATAATCATATGCTGTACATTGCTGTAGACTTAGTCCAGTACCAAATTTTACACTTTGTTGTATCCGAAATAATACTTTCTTACAAAGCATGCAATATACTTAAAAAGCATACATTTGTTTATAGTCTTATATCTAAACTGTATTTTTTACATAATTATTGTTCATTTGCTGTCAACCGTACTGTCAAAATTGTTTATATACCTTCTTTCATTAGGATTGGTAAACAAATGTATGCTAGTTGTATGTTATGCAGGATTGCTTTGTAGGAAAGCACTATTTCGGATGCAACAAAGTGTAAAATTTGGACCTGGACTTTGTTTACATATTGAGAATTAAAGTGAGTTTAAACAAACAAATCATTTCATACCATAGCCTTAATACAGTATATCTTAAAAGTACAAAACCAAAAAAATAACGTATGAATTCATGTTGAATGTCGACGAATCTCAATAAACTGAAGTACATCGAAGTGATCCAAAATAATTTCATTCAAAAATAAGACCAAAATTATAAACCAATTATTTCTAACTATTCTGATTCAAATTTTAACAAAACCCTTTATTTAAATGCAGTATATCTTTATTATTTTTAAATAAAATCTCAAAAATATTAAAATTCTATTTAATTGGAAAAAGTTTAAGTGATTTCGAACAGTTTTGAGATTCGACATAATTCATAAAATGTCATAAAATGATGCAAACGGACTATAATTTATAAACCAATAATAACAGGTGTAAATTAAATATGTACCTGATTGTAAAAGTCTGTTACTCGAAAACAAGTTAATATTTTTAAATGATATTTTTGCAAAATAAAGAAGAGCAATAGGAGATTTGCATCATATCATCAGATTTTTATTCAGCGAGTTTTAGCGACGCTGTAGTCCATTGTGTTTGAGTGATGTTTAGCGCTAAACACTGGACTCAAGTTAAAAAAATTTAAATAAATTTAAGTTTTGGACAATACATTTCAGGGTAACGTCAACGCAAAAAGTGACTTTGCTCTAAGACGTTGCAAAACATCACTCAATCACAAAGGACTACACCGACGTTAAAAATCGATTGAACTGATGACATGATGCGAATATCCATCGCAATTGTTCTTGATTTTTAAAAAATCATTTAAGAATATTAACTTGTTTTCGAGTAAAAGACTTTTAAAATCAGATACATATTTAATTGTACCCCAATAAGTCTCAATTTATCATTAAAGACGAAACTTTCGGGAATCTCCCGATTTTCCCGAATTTTTAAATTAATCCGAAATAAGGTCAAGGGTCATAGTTATGCATAAAAAACATAAAATTAGTTGATTTTAAGACTCCCAAATTTCCCGATTTTTAAGTTTTTCTCCCGAATCCCCGAAATTCAAAATTTTTCCCCGAATTTCATGATATTCTGTGGAATTTTAAGCTTTGTAATTTATTTTTCATCATTTTATTAAAGTTTAATTAAAATGAGCAATGACTTGAGTAGAAACAATTTTTTCATATCTACATTTCTTAGAATTAACTCGTTATAAAAGGCATTTCAGTGAGACTCAGTCAAAAAAGAGTTAATGGTTATGCGTTGGATAAGCTGTACAGTTGCTTAAACAAAAATCCTGACTTAAATTGAGTTCAAATCTTATGATAATTCTTTAGATTTTCGCTTAAAAACAACTTTTGCGCCTCTAGTTTCTATTGAATTTGAAAGATCTTTTTTGACTTAAAATGAGTAGTTTTTAAATTGGTTCCAGAAATGACCCGAAATTGCAATTTAGTCTCCTGAAAAAGTTACTTTTTGCCTCCCGAAAGTTTCGTCTCTAGTAATAATGATGAAACAGTAATTATCAACTTCTAATACCTGATTACGTTTATATTCAGAGACTGACATTTCAAATAACTGTGCGTTTTGTATTCCAATACCACAAAAAGTGAGATACTTTTGAAAAACCTATAATAAAAAATGATATCAAATAAGTGATAATTATTGTTAGTTTTAAATCCTTTTTAGACACGGCGCCCATCGAGCAGTACACAGAATTGTTTTTATATAAATGGAATGTTTAACGCTCTACTAAATATGTTTTGCAGAGTGCTGTTCGATGTTATTAACGTAATGTATGAGAATTTTTTTATATTAAAACTGCAAATACTGTACATTGAAAATGAAAAATATAAAAATTGTGTTAAACTGTTATTTTTTGATTGAATTAAATTTAAATATAAACTGAGAATTAAATACATTCGGTTCAAATTCCCTGATTAATAATTAAAGCACATACAGCAAAGAATGGTCGTCAAACATAAGTTAAGGAAAATATTTTATTACTTACATAAAATGTAAGCTTAATGATGCGGTTAACAGATTTATATAATGATTGTGATAAATCGGTTAACTGTTCTCTTATTAAAAGGTTTAGTCATATATGAACTGCTGCTTTAATATATTTCTACTTTTTCTATTTCTTCAGTGGTAGAGAAAAATCTCTAAAAGTTAGCATTACTTAATAGATGTCTTTTCTGAGGGACACTTTTAGTTGAGGCCCTCATAGAAATTTTACTCTTAAAATCTTTGATTTCATTTTTCTCCGGATTTGATTTGATAATAATATTTTAGAGTTTTGCCAAATTGTTAAATAGAGAAATATTTTAAAATTGAATACAAGATTTGAGTTTTTAAATTAGATTCTTTTGAAAATCTGGATTAGCCTTTCACTTTGAAATAGACTTATACTACATCGCTCTGACCAGGCTCTAACATGAGTCGCTTTCAATTTATTCTGAAGTCATGGCGATTCTAAAACAAAATATGTTTCTTTCGATTTTTATGTTATAAAGTTATTACAATTCAATTAAAAATAATAAATGTAATATAGAATATAACCCGTATTTACTGATAAACTATTATATTTAAAATATTATACCTGTTCATCTTGTTTAGTGAAGGTTTGTTGAGCAGAATCTGCTATTTTGTTAATACATTCAGCGACGCCAATCACATCACCACCAAAGTTGAGTATAGGCTGACACATCTGTCAAATCAATATTATAAGTTTTAGTTTCACAAAATCTGATTAATTTCAATAAGAAAAGTCCAATTTCTTGTTTCGAAGTAAAATAATTTCAAAAATATACGGAATTTGAAAATCTATTTATAATTTAATCATAAGTTTTGATATTTCGGGAGCAATTCGTTTGTTACAATTTGATTATTTTTATGTGATTCGGACTTATATTTGGGTTCAATTAAATTAAAGTTAAAACTATTAAAGTTTATAAGGTCTACATCTACTGCAGTAAATGACATTAATATTGAGACAATCCAATTGAGTCAGCGTTTGAATGAGAACTTTAATGTGGTTTCAGTTTAAACTTCTTGTATTGATAGAAATTTTGGGGTTTAAATAAACAGATTTTCATACAAATGGGAATAATGGGTGCAGTCAAGAGATATATAAATTATGCTTACTATGGATTTGGTGTGATAACCAGTGCGAGAGTCAATCTCCTTATTGAAACGAGAATCCTATTGAAATTGAGAGGCACATGAAAATAAAACTTAAATTTTTAGTTATAACATACACTATACTATTTAATATTTGTATTTCGCTAGATTTCACATTTATATCGATTTGTATAACTCACTCGTCGGTATAAAATAGGCGTCGGATTTAAATTATTGATCATAAAAATAAAATAAAAAATTATTGGTCAGCAAAATAAAAAATCATATATTCTTTGATTTAAGATTTGTTAAGTTGTGTTAAGTGTCTGGCATTTGTAAAAGTGCTAAAATTCAAGTTGTGATTAAAAAATTAAAAAAGTTTTAATCAATATTCTTGTTGACAATTCATGAATTATTTTTATATTTTACATATTTTTGAGACATCAGTGATTGAAGTGAACACTTTAAATATTGAAACCAAACCTCAATATGTAGCATAGTTGTACAGTTAATATTGAATGAACTAAAAAATATACATAAAATAAAATATTTGCATAACTAAATAAACAATAATAACATAAATATGTTATTACCTCTCAAAATTGAGCAATTCGACTGTGCATTTAACTTTAAATTTTGTTTTAGATCGAGCTTTTTATACAGTATCTATTTTTAAACGCTTTGTCCACATAAGACTTGCTTTAACTAATATATTGATGCCTTTGGGGAATTAATTTTGAATTTTTTTCTATCCATAAGTTACACCATATGATAAAAGTTAATATAAAAATCAATATCACTTAATGAATAAGGAATATAAATCAGGAAAATATAGAATATGTTAGAATACTAGCCTTTGAGACTGAAGTGGTTTCCAGTTTAAATAAATTTATCATTCATTTATTCAAATTGAGATAAGTCACTAAATGACTCAAATTCATTGATCATTGTGTCACTTTATTATAATAAATTATAATATTATTGATTGTTTCTTTGTGGTAATGCCTCAAACTTATTATAGAAATGATGTTTTTTAAAAGCTTCATATTTAGGACACAGTTAGTGGCGCTTTAATTCAATTAAAATAAAGTGTGTTTCACCAGATTAGCACTGTTTCAAATATCTGTAACTTTTTTATTATTTAACTTAAATTAAAATATTATAATCAAATTAAAGCTAAAAAATTAAATTTTATTAAAATTTAACCGAAATTTAGTGAAGACCGAAATGCATTCTGGTTTATATCACAGTAAAAGCAATGACTTTCGCTAAATAAGGACTGATTTTTCAATTTGATATGACATACACTCAAATCCAAATGGCAAAGAAATCAGAATCTGTCTGAAAGAAGTTCTTGAATAAGTTCTTGAAGTTCTTGAAGAAGACTTAGTAGTAGTGGTCCTCATTCTAAGGATTTTTGTAAATAGACTTCCAAAATACTGAAGTTTCTTATATTATTTTTAATAAAGAAAATCAATGTTACGTTACTAGGATTAAGATTAAGCCCTTAGCCATAAGTATTGATCTAATAAATTTCAATTAAAAGTTAATAAAATTTTATTTTTTGCTTCAATTTGATGTATGAAATGTTAATATAAGTTAAGTAAAAAAAAATTACAGATATTTCAAATAGTGCTAAACGGAACCGCTGTTAAAACATACTTCTTTAAATGAAAGCCACGAGAAAAGCATATTTAAGCCTGAAGTGCGCTAAGGTTAGGCCTTTATTAACCAACTGATGAAAAAAATATTGATAGATAGGAATTAAATAGGCTTTAGTTTATCTAATAATTGAATGTATTTATGACAGAATTGCTCATAAACTCATTATTGTCGTCATCTATGGTTTATTGACCGTAAGTAAAGCCATTTTATATAAGTTAGTCTATTAGTCTAATACTGATAAATATATTTTATATTTATCCTCTTAACGAATGCCTTTTCGTGCAGATAATTGTTGGATTGAAACAGAATAATAGTCAGCAACTTATCTGACGTCATGTTTCAATACATCGTTAATGGCTGTTAATATGTCAACTCTAGCGCAAGAACATTAACTTCTGTATAATGTTCATTGAATAATGGTTAACAAGTCTTTAACACACTTAAGTAGTCATCTCTCCCCCTCTCTGTTTCTATCAATAGTTCAATTTAAAGGCTTTGTTATAAGTTTTAGTTTCACTCTGTTATTAAGATTGTCGTTCAGTAGGGAGGGTGAGCCTCAAGACATTAGATTTAAAAGTTTTTTCGTGTTCAAAAACCTTTATTTAATCAAAATTATATTCTTTTATACTAAACACAGAAATTATTCATATTTAAAGATTTAGACATTAAAACTCGCTTATAATTGCATAAATAGAATCTGAGAAAGTCTTTTACGCTATTCAAATAGGATTATTAGGATCTTAAGAGAAATTCTAATTTTACAAGTCTTGAGATAATTCCCAATTAAGAAACGCACTGATGAACTTCTATTTTAATTGTATTCTATTATTCTTTTCTTATACAGTATTTAACTAAAAAACTATTTTACTTAAGCCTATGCTCTACCAAAAGTATTTTATTTTTTGTGTAAATGCTCTTATTTTAAACTTTTTTTTAGTAAACGTGATTTCTTATGCAATCGACTAATGAGATGTATTCTACTATACAGTACTTTATTATACAGTTATGAGTGAATAGTATAACAACCACTAATATATTAAAGGTAAGAACAAAGAGGCGATGAATAGCAACTGGATTGATGGGATGAGAACGGATGTACTGTACCTAAAGAACAACTGATATATACAGAGTATATGTTTAGGAATCAATACTTCCTATAACAGAAGCAAATGTAGTAAAGAATAATACAGTATATTTTCTCTTATGTTTGTCAACAAGCACTCCATCAATTTTTATCTATGACTCTATTGTATAGTTTTCTACAGTATATACATCTAAAAGGGATTCACTCAATTTCGTTAAATTAAATTTTTTTTATAAAAATGTGTTTTTATTGGAATTGTTGAGATAACATTTAATGTCATAATAACTTATAGCATTCATTCGATATACTGTATAATATATTAATTATATTATCTATAGCATCTATAGTATATATTATATATATTCCTACCTGATAGGCATCCTTTATATTAACAGTTTCTTTGGTAAGAGCCACATGTCCTGCTATACCTTTACCTAAAATTACAAATAATACAAACTTATTAATGAAGATGTATTATAATTATCGAATTTATTGTAAAACATTAGTATTCATAATAAATGGGAACATTTCATACATTGTTAAACTACTTGACTGTCAGTGAAAAGGAGGCTTTATGGGCAGTGTTGTAAAAATACATAAATATACAAAACACGTCATATTATTGGTCTGCACTTCGTTTGTTATAACTTGAAAAGGCATAATTCAAATGTGACAATCGCTATTTTATTACTCTGATATAAAAATTATTCCATTTTTAAGTTACGAAAAGCTCTAAAATGAAGTACAGTTTGTGCTTATTTGAAATCTTTTGAAAATTGGTTTTACGTTTTGATTTATATATTTTCAAAACAGATACAGTGTACTCTGCTTAGGTTACAATAGATATAAGCTTGGCCCTTTGGGCCTCGGAACTATGTCTAGTCCTACCGTCCGTCACAAAAAGGTTAGATATGACGGGCTGGCTTCGCTCGCTCGTCTAGTTTCGATGTATACCAACCCTTTAAAGTGTGAATATTGAAAATTATATTCTCGTCAATCGGGTAAATTAAAATTTTTTACTTTGAATATTTATTTTATAATGGGCCCTATGGGACAAATTATAAAATTCAAAATTCAATTTAGATACTTTCCTGTTTGAGTACGAATTTGGGCTCATTTGAAATCTCATAACATTTTTTTCTAATACATAGCAACACATGGTGCTGACTAAAATACTCCCATTTATATTAAACTTGGACCACACCCATTAATTTTTATTCTAATTTTTAGAGAATCTGATGCTGACACGTGAGTATAGGTCGGCAAAAGAAGGTTAATTCAGGACCAACCCGCTCGCGGACCGCGCGGTCTAGACCCGCTTCGGACCGTATATAATTTTAAACTGAGGACTAACCACCCGCAGCCCGGAAGAATTAAACCGGCCTGGCCCCCGGGCCCCCAGCGGGCGGCCCGAATTATGACTCGAGTTTATTAAACATCTAAAACACTATTTATGATAACTTATTATTTATTCAAATTTTTAAAGAAAATAAAAATATTAAAACTGACTCAACTAATTATAAAATATAATTGTTCAATATTTTAAGAGAATAGCTCTGACTTCGCAACAGTGCATAATAAATATAATCACATTTAATATCTATAACATCCAAAACATTTAACATTAATATTTATTCACAATTAAAAACTTCAAAATTGTGTAAAATAGTGTAGAGCATAAGCTCATTTTATGCGAGCTTGAGCTTTGAGCTTATATAAAAAAATTTTCTTTAAAACTAATTTTTTTTATTCAAATATAACATCAATTAGAACAGCAGTCATTGATATGATATTAAAATTTTCACCTTATTTTAGTCTAATTTTAAGGCTATTTATTTCTCTGAAAGGTTTAATGTTTATCTGGTTCTTAAATTATACGAAAAGTTTGTTTTTTAACTGGATTTAGTTAAAAGAGAAGCTCACTGCTGTGAGCTTGAGCTGAGCTTTCCTAACATCTTACTGAGCTTGAGCTTATTTTGAAATACCCGAGCTTAAGCATTTATAAGATAATCAAAACATTTTTTTGAGATATTCAATATCTGAACCCAAATCAAAGTGTTTTTTCACATTTCTTTATAGAAATTTCGCATGGTTTATAAAATAAAATTGATACCACTACTACCCAGGTTCACTCAAATACCTAATAGATATAAATACGATTACTGTATATCTATAAGGTATTAGAGTAAACCTGGGTCAGTAGTGGTATCAATCTTTATTTTATCAACCATACAGTACAATACATTACTATATACAGGTATTTTTTTATAACACTGGTGTAAAGCTGGTGAAATATGTATGAAAATATTTTTGAAAGATTGAAATTACTGTTTTCCCGATTGAATTTCATCATAATTTTCGGGGAATAAATGAGGCATTAGATATGCTTTTATTTGTTCACAAAGAAAAATTTGCCCAACAATGCAATCATGAGATATTCTGCAGTTTCATCTCTATAATATCCTACTCGTATTTTTGAGCCAAACATAATTATTATGAAGATATTATGAATATACGTATCAAAACTTTTCAGACTTTATATCAAAATAAATATACAATTTAATTGAAGACAAATGATTAAAATGGTTGCAGCGCTAGATTCGCCCAAAATCAGAATTACAGAATAGCATGAATAATGAAACTATTTCAATTTAAGCATTCAAATATATATGAGAAAAGTTTGATAGTAATAACAATTTGAAAAAGATCTGATAGTTTTAATCTAACATAACCCCAATTCTTAAAATGATTGACACCCATTGGGAAAGTGAAAATGTGTAACACATATACACGATATACACGAGGATCAAAAATTATATGAGTTCATTAAAGTGCCAGATGTATGCTATTTGAGTTATTTATGAAGATTAACGCTATACGCGATATAAAATAACTAAAATTAAATATTAATATCAAAATTGGACGCATAAAAGGAAATATTAATCTCATTTCTCTGTATTTTTTTCATCATTTAATCTTATAATACTTATTCCAATCTTAAAAGTTTATTTTTAATTATTTTTAAAACCATTTTAAACATTTCTATTTTAACATTCAATTTGAGATTCAAATATGTCATTATATGATATTATTTTATTTAATATTTTCTTATTCATAGCTTTAATGTTTTAGAAAATTTACATTTGCTATACGTTTCGAATGCTATTTATACGCATTCATCAATTCTATTCTATTTTATGATTATTTAAAATAAAATGTCATCAAACTATACGATTTGTATTTTAAACTAATTGAATAAAGTATTGTATATTATAATGAAATGCTGTGAAATGCAAACAGAAAATAAAATACAACGGAATAAGAAGATACAGTACAGCTACAATACAGCTACAATACAGTTCCAAAGAGAGTGTTAACATACATAATAAATATTGAAATTATGAAATTTTTCAATTCTGAAGTTTCGTTGATATTTAATATATTCAAAATATGACATTTAATAATATACAAAAACAGAAATATTTACTGAATTAATTTACATAAATGGAATTCTATCTACATAATATCGCCAAAGTTTTGTCTGTATGTCTGTATGTCTGTACGTCTGTATGTCTGTGTCACGATGCACGCCAATACTGGCCACTATAGAACCTAACTAATTAAATATTAAGGCGCAGTA
>JAQGCH010003236.1:0-10976 GCA_034699485.1 Nanhermannia elegantula
TGGGCAGGGGGCTATAGCCTCCCCCCCAAAGATTTTTGAACATTTAAGTGTAGGTTTGTAGCAATTTAAAAAAATAGCGATATTTGAGATTTTTACTATGTATAGCCCCCCCAAACCTAAAATCCTGGCTACGGCACTGAAGTATATGTAGGATATAATTTGATTATTAAATGACAGATATTATTCATTAAAAAATATGTGCTACAAACAAACTCATTGTCAATCTAGGCATAAAAATTTGATTAAAAAGCAAATCCTGTATATATAATGAAATATGAATTAAATATTTATGTTTAAATAATATACCAAAATATAAACACAATGTGTTATCATTGATGTTATCAAAATTAAAGACAATTATATGATGTAATGCAAAAAGCAATTGCATTTAGTATCGAATTCAAAATATCTCTCATTTTAATAGAATTTAAGTCTTTAGATACATGTCTTATAATAGTATATCAGGTCTTAATAAATTTTTAAACCTTTATTTATAGATATATTGAAACTCTTTTTCATTTTAATACTAAATAAAGTACATAATATATGCCTACTATCAAAAAGGTGTTTCCATATTAGGCCTTATCATGAAGGGAACGATTTACATGTTTGAATCATTAAACACTCTCATTAATCCTACTCATTAATACTCAATATTAAAAATCTCACAACAATTCAATGCTATTACTCATTAAGGTTTTAATATCTTATGTTTCATCTCAATTTATAACTGGATTTTCAGTGATCAGGAAATAACTCATTGGGTGTAAGTTTACAGATAAGAGAAAAAAGTCTGCAATTAAACTATAATTAATTTTGTTAAGACTTGTGTTTATTTGTTTTTATGAAAATTTTTGTAATAAGTCTAGAAAATGAAAATTATTTTATTGACTAATGATTCAAATAAATGAAAATAGTATATGAATATAACTAAATTCATTATATTAATAGAAAAACATAACACAGAAACAGAAATAAATTAATTTTTAGTATAATAATTTTGACGAAAATGTAATAAGCTAAAAATTTTATTAGCTTTTAGCATTAAACTTTAGCACGAGCTTTAAATCTGTGAAAATTGTTTATTTTTAGCTTTAGCCTCCAATATTAATAATTGAAAATTTGACATGGATTCTTATTAGGGTGGCCAGACGTCCAGCTTTAAGCTGGACTGTCCAGTTTTTGATCGTTTTAAAAAAATCCTGTGCTTGGTTCTCCTTTTGAATTTTCATGAAAATAAAAATTTTAAAAAATCATTTGATTTCTCCTTTGATTTTTTAAATTGTCCAGCTAACATTCAATTTTGAAATCAATTTGACCTGGTTACCCTAATTCTTGTGGAATTTTTTAAAACAGATTCAAATTTCAAGATCCATCAGTACATTACGATTAATGCTTGCAGCTATTGCTCTTCATTTTATTTAAAACGGGTAATTTAGATATTCAAAAGTCAAGGTTAAATGGCTAATCTGTTGAAATTTCTCGCTTTAGCTCTGTGAAAACTCTTTAGCATTTAGCTTTAGACTTTAGCCCTATTTCCAAAATGTTGTGGCTTTATCTTTAATTTTATCCGCAGCTGATTATCTTAAAAATTATTTGTTACGCTTAAAATATATTTATATTTTTTAAAGTTTTTATATTAATGAAAACGTTAAAGACAAGTGTTTTGTTGTTTTAACTGTAAGACAATATTTAGGACTTTTTAAATTACGATTATTTTAATGAAATCAAATGATCTTAATTCCATCACAAAAGAATCAAATATGAAATTTTATCGTAAGATTTGTCCTAAATTAGAGTCTTAGGATAAGATTCATTTCGAGAAACGCACCCCAGAAGACTAAAGGCCATAAGTTTTTGGTTTCGTGGTTTGACCTAGAGGGCTTCATAAGGCCAAAATATTAGACCCGGTCCGAAGTTTTTCGAGCCTTAGTCCGGCCCACCCGAGCCCGATGGAGTGTGAACCCGGCCCAAAACTGAAAATTTAAATTATAATTAAATATTCATATATTTTACATATACACGTAAATAAATGAATTTATGCGAACATACATGAAATTTATCAATGTGAATCTGGCAAAATCATTGATATATTGGTTTATTTTAAATGTTCTATAAGGTAATGTAAATATAAAGAACTGAAATTTGCTTCATTCAATTTCTTACAAGTTAGTTGTAGGAACTACTGTCCCATGAGTGTAAGGAAATTTATTCACAAAATCACTATTAAATGAATTTTCTTTAAATCTGAATTAAGAGGATGATTAAAGTAATGTTAATCATTTAATTTAGTACTTAAATTGAATCATCAGTTGCTTTACAAACATCCACAGACCTATGTTGCTTATGTCTTCAACAGATTCATTAAATCAGAATTAATATTTGAACAGTCTTATGCAGTACATTGAGTTTCTTTATTAACTACTTGATATTGAGGAGTTTTTACAAGATGTGGCTTTATATAACTGAATTTTTACTAATAAACTAAATAAAATTCATTTTAGCTTTGATCAAAAAGAGCGCTTATAGATTTGTTCTGTCCGTCCGTTGCTGATCTCGAAAACGGTAAGAGCTATCAAAAAACTGATTTTATATTCATAATCAGTATCCCTCAGAACCTCTAAAATGGCGACAAAAGTCTGTGTCCAGTGACCAGTGGCCAAGTTACCGACGGAAAACTACCGATACTAATGCTTTACTATGGGATTGCGCTTTTGTAAACAGTCATAGACTGTATACTTTCACTTGTTGTAGTTAAAAAACACTATTTTATTAATTTGAGCTCGGGTTTTTTTCGGGTTCGGGGTCGACTCCTCCAGCCCGGCCCGGCCTGGTCCGAGAACGGCTCGATGTTATCCTCTAATCTTGCCTTCGTTTTATGTTTTGGTCTGATCTTTTGGTCTCAGACCAATCATACCTATGGTCATTGGTTCGGTCTCTGGGACCAGGCAAGACCAAACCAGAGACCACAAGACCAAGTCTTTCATTCACTAAGTGTAAGTAATTAAAAATGTTTCGAAGCAACCTGTTTAATATTTCTTACAACTAATGTATGCCCGCTGAGTCACAGATATCTAAGATAAAATTAATTTTTATAATACAAATATAAAGCTATTATATTAATGAAAGTTAACTGTAAATATTGATATTTGAGCTAAGAATTATTAAAAAAAATTTTTATTTCCAAATGTAAAGTAAATTTAAAATCTGAATTAAAAAGTTTATAACAATGCTTTTATTATAAGATATATGTGGTTAAAAAATATAATTAAAAGCTCATTATCTAAAGCCTTAATTAAATAGTAAAATATTTAAAAATAGTCAAGATCAAACAGTTTCGAAGCAACTAGGTGCGATCGGCTTTTATCTTATAATAATATTGACGAAGTGTAAGTTAATATCTGTAACTTTTAATAGAAATTTTGACATTTCTTAAGTCAATGTTTACAATGGAAATGAAATATAATAGAATAAATTTTGCAATAATTTTATATTTTTTCAATATTTTTAAATCAATATTACTTTATATTATTCATAACTTAACAATAAACGTATTACATCCATACATAGCAATAATACATTACCTTAAGATAACTCATGTTATGTAAATATTGCATTTATGACTGTTTAAGTTCAAAAGTACAGCTGAATTTTGAAATTATGATAAAAATTGCCGAACAGATAGGTGTTTCTGGTAAAAGAACAGATGACACGTTCACTAATGTTATAAAAATTTCCTTTGTCTATATATTTGTGCTCAACAACTGCCCAACTTAACACTCGAAGAAATACATGCTTTAACGACATTAAACTTGGCAGCGCTCACAACCATAAGTTTCTATTTGAGAATATTTTATAACTTTAATGTTTCAAATTCAGTGAAATTGAAACTTATTTTCTAATGAAATAATAGTAAAGTTATATCTTGTATTTTATTCAAAAATAATGTTAAACTTATATTTATGTGGGTATTATATTAAATATACATCAAGTATAATAATGAACATATCTCGAAATGATTTATTCTTATCCGTACAGAAATTTAATTAAAATAAATAATTATTGGAAATACTAAATAATAGTTTAATTGAAATTATTTATAGATTATTAATAATTTGAAATTTTAGATTTTGAAGACTTGTTAGAAGACAAATAAATATGAAGACAGAGAATAAGAGAAAAATATATAATTTTGATGCGAGAAAACGTTTGCCACAGAATTTTATAATAAAATCAGCTGAAACTCTATTGTATAGAATAGGACTGAGTTTACATTCTTATGATTATGTCATTAGAAAGAATTATTTAAATCCAAAATTAATTTTTGTAATGTCTTTAATAACAATTATTAAACTAATGTTTGGGTTCTTTTGGTCTGGAGATGAATATCTGTTTATAATATTTGGAGACTTTTTTCATTTTATATCCAAAGATAATACACTTCGTTTGGGCGCTATTCTCGCTTTTGTATTCGGAATAATATTACAATTGATTTATTATTATAACTATAAGAATGACATAAAACCCACTTTTCTTAAAGTATTTCAAATGATGTCAGGTTTGGTTTCACCAAAAAGTATTGGTCTCACAAATAAAAAGCAAATCTATAGACTGATAAAAATGTCGAGAATTGCATTTTTTATCATAAAATTATTGATAATATTAATAGCTATCCTAATATTTTGCTTTTCTATATTAACATTTATTAATAAATGTTCATTTGTTGAGTTAATGGTTTTTGTTATACCAAGCAATATATGCCACAGCATAAGTGTATATTATGTCTCAAATATTTTAATTTGGCAAATCATTTATTTCTGTTTAATATGTTATTATCTCAAAATCAAACTCAAAGAATCAAATCAAAAAATTTCAAAAATGATTGAAAGAAAACGAAATTTCAATAATAAATCAATTACAGAAACACTCGCATTAATAATTTCAATATATTCTGAGATCAATGAATACAATAATAACTTTTTTTCAAAATATTTGCTCTCTGGTTGGTCTTTATTTGGACTAATGCTTAATAATTATCTCTTTTGTTTATTATTCAATAAAATGACTTTTCCTATGAGATTATTACTATTTTTGTTTATTATCTCTTGTGTCGCATTATTTATACTTATTTTAAATACGACTTCCTCTGTGTATTCTGAAGCGAATAAATCCTATAAACTATTGAATAGTTACTTAATTACTTATAGCCAATTATTACCTAAAACACGATTATCTCATTATATCTCTGTTAAGTTTAAGGTAATTATAAGATTAGTATTATTTTATTATTCAAAACATTTACTTAACAATAATAATAATATAGATAATGAATTTTATTGAAAGAGCTGGTATGAAAAAAGTCGGATTTTGGTGTTGGAAACTATTTATTATGAATCACTTCAGATCTTATGAAGTAGAATAACTTTATTCAAAAAGTTACTTACATTTTAAATATTTATTTTATTTTAAAATAATTAACTTTCTCTTTCAGATCATTGCATTTATATCCACATTGTTTATGAAAATGATTGAAATAATTTAAAGAATAATAAATCACTTATCTGTCTAACTCTCACAAAAAATATTTGTTTTCTCAGAGCTCTGATTTTCTATTACATCTTCTAATCTCGTATATTATTGAGGTTTACTGTAAAATGTCTTCTTCAATGTTTTACAGCAACATTTTATTGCATAACATGTCATAACAAAAGTACGTAACAAATATATCTACAGCTTTTTAAAGAAAATTGATGTTAGACAAATCTTCCTAAACTAATTTTGCTTAATCGCGCGCTCCCGAATCGGTCGGATCAAGCCATAGGTCACATTATCCTACCCGAAACTCGAAACCATTACCGAATTGGTGGCATTATGTTTCGGGTAGGATAATATGACCTCTGGCTTAAGCAAAATTAGTTTAGGCCTATCTAATATTGATTAAGAGTTTAGATTAATTTTATAGTCTTAATCTCTGGTAATTTGGGTTTAAACCAGAAAACCACAAAAGTTTCTATAATTATTTCGCATGTTTAAAACAGTTTTTTGCAATTTTATAAAAAACGGATTTATATTTTTCGAAAATTTTTTTCTAACATTAAAAAAATTATATTTTAAAAATTGTATTTTTATCGTTTTCATTAATTTTATCTCATTTAAAAGTTATGGTTAAAAATCACCTTTTTCTATCTTTATTGCGCCAGTGTAACCTTTAAAACTTTTATTAAATTATTTCAATAGATATGAGTCTATGTCCTCACCGCCAATCACTTCGTTTAAAGTCAAGTGAGTATTGGGTCCAAAAAAATATTAAATAAATTCTTTCTTAAACTGAATTTAATATTTACTAAACTTTAAACAATACCAGAAAAAGAACTGAACGATGGCGTCATTCCTAACACATAACCCATACATAGATATATCATAATAAATAAAAATAGCTTTGAAAAACATATACCGTATTATTAATATTCACTTTTTATTCAACTTTAGAAAACAAAATTAAATTAATATATTTTTATTTTTCAACATAAAAAATGAATTAAAAAGCTAAGGCTCGAGAAAATTATATTTAACTTAAGCTTCTTTACTATAACTGGAATTAACTGTTTTTGAAGTGTTCTTTGGTTATAACGCACTATAAATATTGAAATTCAATGGGAAATAAGTGTTAAGATTTGTGCTCTCAATAAATATTTTAATGAGCTTTAGTTCAAAAAACTAATTAAACAATACATCGAAATAAAGCATTATTAATACATAAATCATTGACTCAAAAATTACATATAGTTTAATAAAATATAATGCTTTGTATTTAAAATTTAACTCAAGAAACTTTTTTATCAATTTTGTCAGATTTTTCATTAGAAAATAGATAATTAGACAAATTATTAAATGACATTTCGACTGTTATGTGTATTATAAATGCGATGATAACTGATATTACTATAAATCCAGAAATAGTTGTCAACTGAAATAGAAAATATTTTTTAATTATAAGATTTTATTCTAATTTTTTAATAAACACACCGTAAACATCATATTCGTGTAATCGATCTGTACTCTCGAACTTAGAATATAGAATTGTGTTATTACTATATTCATTATGATTGCAGGAAAACAAAGTCTTCTCAATCTCTGATCAGCTATTCTTGAAAATAAAGTAAAAATCTTTGCGGGACCTGTTGTTTAATATTGATATAAACTGTAGATTAATTTAAAATTATTAACTATTATGTCATCAAAACAAATATTAATAATTTTTCATCAGGTTTATAATGAAATGTGTAGTAATATTACATTTACTATTATTAAGCACATAATTGTATGCTATTTTACATTAAATTTTTTTTAACAAGAATATTGATTTTTTTATCCATTGAAATATTAAGAATAGAGGCAATACAAACCTCCATTTCCTTTAATAGTCACGATAACAATCCAAAAAATTCCTGACATTAGTAATGGCTTGAAAAGCATCGAATAATAAACGGAAACAATTTTTGTAATTTCCCAATGGAGGCCATTAAACAAATAAGTGGAAAAATCAGTTGCCAGTGATACAAAACATAACACGATTGTTATAATGTTCTGTATGCTCTGTAAGCATATTGGAAATGAACAAAATTATGAATCAAGTAAAGTATCAATACATATAAATACAATTAAATTAAAATTTACTGCAGATATATGAAGTTCTAACTAGAAATTAAATTTGCAAATATTAAAAATGATTTTTAAGGTTATAAAATGAATGCTGTTAAATAACTTAATTTTACTTAGACAAATTTATATTACTAAAGTTAAAAAATGAGCTATATCATATCAAATATTAAAAACCTATTTAATATAATGAAATCACATATAATAAATTTTAAATTTAGATAACTGGTACGCGGTATTTCATTAAAAATTAATAGCTATATATACGTCGCTTAATTGAATCCGATCAATGCTAAGAATAGTAAAGCCAGCAATTAAGCCCATAAAGTATCCAGTAAAGTGTTGATATGTAGCGAAATGATATAAATGCACATCTCTTTCTAAGTTGCTTTAAATAAATTTTCAAATTTAATGTGATATTTAATTTTTTAAAAATTTATGCTCACAAATCGGTTGTGTCCGAGAACAATACCGGAGGGTTTATATCCCAAAAGTAAGTCATTGAACCCGGTATTAAAATACCAAGAACAATAAAATTTAAGCAATATAAAAATCCATAAATAGGTTTCAAAGAAAATAAATATAATGCAAAATATGATAATATATATAATTGCATTTCAGCAGACAGATGCCACGATGGAAAATAGCACTATATAAATAAATTTAAAAATTTATTAGTATTAGCCGTTTTGTCAAATTGAAAGCATGTCTGTCATAATTGGTGAATCAGCTAAGACAGTAACTAATAATTGAGTCAAGATTTCGCACATTTTATTAAGTAAATGTGGGATTCGGTGGTCAAACCGGTATTAAAAATGTGTTTTTTAAAAACTCACCACATCAAGCAATGGTTCATAATTAGAAATATAGAGTAAATTTTTCCACAATTTTGTGTCACAATTTTGAACTTCATTGTGATAATATGATTTAAATAATGGCCCCGAAGCCATCAATGGTAAAAGTATATGAAATGCTATTGTTGTCAATAATACTGGAGTAAAACTGATTTTTGATATATATAATCATAATTTTCATATTATATAATATTTTTAAGCATTTTAGAATATTTTAAGGGAGTATTATTTTATTTATTTATTTACCGAAACCATCTGCTAATCAAAAATAATTTGAATGAAGGCTTATTTCCATTTTGAAAATATTTTAACCCCAATACGGCTACAAGTGTTCCGCTTTTCCATTATTGAAAATAGTAATAAATTAAAATATTGTTTAGAATAATAGTTAAATGAATTCTGACCTCAAAAAGAATAGCGTTTCTATCATAAACGTTCCATTTAATAAGATTTGATAAGGTAATTCACGTAATAATTTTAAGCTTCTTTTCGTTCCATCTTATTGTGATTAAAAAATTAAATTCTTGTTACTTTTTGAAAATTTAACTTAAATATATAAAAAAAATAATATTTTCACTAAATTATCTTTTTATTAAGCGGGTAATATATGGATTAGACCTTCGGTTGCCAGAAGACCAGGTTTGACCTGGGTTGTCCAGGTTTTGACCACACCGTCCAGGCTAAAGTTCTGAATAAAACCTAGAATAAGCTGTAGCTTTTGCTTAAAATGTAAACCTATTTGGCGCTTTAAAACTATAAAGCACACTAAAAATTAAGAAAAATGTTCCATGGTCAGTCACTACCTCTGTCAAGATCTGGCAACCGAAATATTACCCATCATTAACTTACGAATATTAATAATTTGTATACTCCATCCATTTACTATTAAATGAATTATAAATAATATTAATATCATAACAATTTTCAAAGCATCGATAATATCTAAATCCAATTTATTTCCATTTTCTGTTCTAGGCTTAAAGAATTCCTTCAGATTTCTCTCAATAGAAAAGGATTTTACAATAATTTCTGCTAATCTCCACTTTTTAGAAGCATTTAGATTCTGATAATAATAAGCGGAATATAATGAAATCATAAGCATCAGAATGGTTACCGACAAAAATGTACTGAAAATATAGTTTCATTTAAATTAAAAATTTAAACTCAGATAAGGTTTTAATAATTAATCACATCATTATCTTCTGTGATATTGATATAGTGTTCACTTCTTTTGTATGCTGACAATCGTTTTCAGTTAAATTTACTTCAATACCAATTGGACTCAAAACTATTAAATTGAACAAAAAAATTTATAATGTGTTCAATTACTTAAACATTAAAATACATTCGTTGAGTAGAGTTTTGACATCATTTGCATTACAAGTTGAGGGCACGCAAAAGGCATTATATATAGACGGAGTCGCTTGCATTTTAAAAGTCGTCATCGAGCTTGCATAAAAAGTTTCATTCATGTTATCATTATTTAATTCTAGTGGTAATATTAATTTTGTTATGCAATACTGCCCAACAAATGTTATGTTCCCCACTTTTTGTTCATCAATATTAATACATTGATCGAAATCACCTAAAGCTCCAACTGTTCCATCAATTATTCCAATAGGAAGACGACCAGTAGAGTCGATCACTTGGAAAAAATAGAAAGCGTTTATATGAAAATATTATTTTCTATTTGTTTTTTAAATATATGATTAAATTTGTAGTTCATGTAAAGTCAGTTAAAATTTATTGTTTATATTTTAAATGATTTATATATTTTCGTATTTTAAACTCAATTAATTTTAAGGACTAATCCTTAACCACATTATCAACAAGTTATATATTCTGTTCATTTTATAGAAAATTAATGTTTTTTACTTGAAATTAGAATATTTATAATTATATGCATATTAAATGAAATTGTAATGACTTTTAGTGTACTGAAAATGAGGGTTTAAATATTGTATGGATAGGGTTAGTCTTGTTTAATAACTGTTAGTATTGAAACTTAGATTTTTAAACAATTAAAAATGAAGATTTTGACAGCGTTCCAGGTTTATTATAATACTTAATAAATAAGCCTACTATATCTCATTTAGCAACTACAAGAGATAATACAGTACAGTCTTCTGAATAGTCAAAGAACAGCTTTAAGATATATACTTCTGTGTATAACACAAGATAATAAAAATACACAATCTCTAATTAATGTGATGGCTGAATAAATTTACATTAAACAGATAGTGACTTAATGATAAAATTGTTCTCATAGATTGTCATAATTTGTTTAAAATAAAATAAGAAATCTTCTGTTAATATATTTTATTCAATATTCCTTATTTATTATTAAATATATCAAATTTGGGATAATACACATAGCATGTAAGCAGTCATGGGGGAGGGGGAGGTCAAACTAATTTTATAAATGCGTACACGTGCATAGAGATAACATAGACACGTGCAGGG
>JAQGCH010003237.1:0-10976 GCA_034699485.1 Nanhermannia elegantula
TTTATAGGGCGCTTTAAAATGTGTCCCAATTGCAAAAGACTTTGCTTTATATTAAATTCATATTAAAGACACGACAACTTATTTTATTATTTCAATGTTTGTCATAATTTTAATCGTACGTCTAGTATAGCAGTGCAGTTACAAGGTATTCAAAACCAGCATTTATGAGTAGTGTACCTAAAATTCTAGTAAAAATGCGTTTTAGTGCTAATTCATGGTTCATATGATTTAATTATCACGAATTAGATAATTGTATAATTGGGTGAAAACTTTTGGTTATTTTATTTAGAGTTTAGCATTTTTATCAGGAGCTGTGCGCACAATAAGTTTAGTCTAACACATACTAACAGACTATTCTTATTTGATTAAGTTTATGTTGGTTATGGTGGTTATGTTGGTTATGTTGGATTCTGTAACATATTTAACAGAAATGTTAAATAACTTGTTTGAAAAAATTAAAATTTATCAATAAAAACAAATGATTTAATTAAAATTTTTGTCGGATTTCACTCTTTACTAATTCTAACAAATTATCAATTCGTGTAAATTCATGTGTAATAAAATGAATAATTCTTTGTTAGACTAATTCAACCGAGAAATTGAAGGACACAAAACATTTAAACAAAACTGTGAAGTCTTTTTGATTTTTAAACATAGTTTTGATAAACATTTTAAATTATGTGATTCTCTGTTATCACTTATTTTGCTAGAAATTCAAATTATTTAATTTTACACTTTTGCAGCCATTCATTTGTGAACAACTATTTCATTTTTAATAAATTTTTTATTTTCAATATAAAATCTATTTTAAAAAGACTTAATAAACAAAGTTTAAAGTTTCATTCAAAACGTTTCTTTATAAACAAATATTTTAATAAATGGTTTGCTGAAAGTTAAAAGACTTATAAATAGAGCATTTCCTGAGGCAAAGAGTAATGCCATTGATATTAATTTTTCTATATTATGATAAATGACATATTTTAATAATACTCCTGAAAATGTGTTGCATGGCTTTTGTTTTCACATCAAAGGTGTAAATCTAGTCTCTAATGATTAATTAAAAATTAAATTTAAAAATATTCACAATAAAAGATAAAATAATCTTTTAATTAAATTAGTGATCTCTTGCAAAATATAAGTCATTTTTCAATGTGAGAAGTGTTTAAAAATCAAAATTCTTTCACTTTATTAGACTCGTGGAAAATTATTTTTAGTCTACAATAGAAAAGTCTATTTATTACATAATTTAACTGAAAAATTACATCTGGGAAAAGGCATGAGTCTTAGGATACAACTTTATTAACACTGACATATTTAGCTGAAGCCATAGAATACATTATATAATGTATGTCTCAAAAAAACTTTAGTTTCCAATTCACTAAAGAATAGGAGTTATTCATGAGTAAAAAATAGCGAAGGCTTTCAAATAATTCATTGGATTCTATGGAAATGGTTTACAGTTATATTTTCGCATTTTATTTAATGTATATTTAATAAATCTTATTGTGATTTTAAGCGTAAAGATTTCGACTCAAATGTTGGAATAAGAGCTGTATTACATAACAATTTGATTATTATTTACTTATCAATAGTATTTACAGTATCAGAATTTTCTATGCCTTTCGGGAGCTGTCAAACAAGTTTCTCATGAACTTTCATTTCAACTCGTGTTAAATAATTCTTAAGAAAAGCTCTCCGCTCAGCTTCTTTGGCATGAGAGAAGATGTGAAATAATTTGTGTTATTAGAATGAGAGTTCCTTTTTGTGGTGGAACAGTAATGTTTGTGTCTCTCAGCTATGGCTACGCAGACGCGTCAGAATAATATCGCACAGAATCCAAGTTTTCTCAAGCTTTTTGCTGTTTCACCAAATACTAGGCATCGCATTAGTAAAAGTTTGAGGAGTAGAGAAACAATTTTACATAAATATTTGTTCTGTTTGTGCTACTATTTGAAGAAGAGCCACATTATTAAACATTTTAACCATTTATTCTAATGACAAATGCTGTAACTTTATTATAGTTTTTCTGCGAATTTGTTAATCACTTGATATATATTTATAATATATAAACACATTCACATCATTTATAAGTTGATATACAGAGCCATTAAATTTATACGAGATTTAGCTTTTGTTTGCTCTCTAAAAGTTTTACAACACTTTTTAAATGAAACAAATAGTTATTACTTACAAATTATTGCTATTATTTTTGTTACAATCAATTTCTTTTGATTCATTCATTGCTCAAAAGGTGAGTCGAAAATAGTTAACAACTTATAATTTATAACTGCAATTATATCTTGATATTGTTTAATAACTATATCTATAAATTTATTAATGTTTTCATAACAATAAATCCTTTTTCCTTTGAACCCTCAAAAGTTGTTCAAGTATTTCAATATAAATAGTCTGAGAATAAGTTAAAACAACATTTGAGATAATTTTAGAAACATGTTAAATGGGTTAACACTATGTTATTGCTTTTCGATTATATCCTAATTTAACTAACAATTATAGAGATTTTACAGAAATATAGAGAATAATAATAGGTTTCATATTTTGTTAACTGTATATTAATTTGTTTAATATGTGAATAACTTTAATTGAATTATTAAAATAAGTTTTCCAGGAAATTACACTCTTTTTATATATTTGTTTCAAATTTTGATTGAATGACAGGTGGGAACAGAATTAAAATTTTGTCGCACAGAATGGGGAGTTCGTCTTCCTTATCAAAGCTATGTGTTGGACACATGTGCGCGATGTTATAATTATATGCCCGACACAGCATTCAAAGATAATTCAAAATTGAGGTAAATTTTATTCAAATGTATTCTATTGTGAAAATGTTTAGATTTGCAAAACAAAGCTTCGGTCGAATGCTTTTTAAGATATAATTAATAAACTGTCTTCAGTTGAAGACAAGCTTCCAATAAATTGTTGCGCAATTCTTTCAACGAATAACTAAATTTAGAATCGAAGGAGAAAAGTATTAGTTTTATAGAAATAATATGTCAGAAACTATATAAGACTTCAAATTTCATGTACAGATGTTTTGGCACAAATTATATCATAGATCATAAATGGTTTTCTACAACAAAACCCAATTTACGACATTCTCTTATCGTAAAATACTATCTTTATAGCACAGTATATAAAACTCAAATTTAATAGTTTTATTAAATTTAAAACTAAAAGTTTAAGTTTAAGTAATAGATCGACAGAATTGGAGAACACTGTGACAATAGTTATTGTTTTTTGTTTCCCAGTTGTGCTGTATTTTAGCGTTATTTTCAAGTCTGCGAAACGAGATTTGATTCGCTAACGAGAAAACATAAGTAAAATTTATTCATTCATTAACTTAAGCAAACTTTATCTCTGAATCCAGAAAAAGTGAACTTTCTTTTGTGAAAACCTACACATTATTATGAAGATGCAAACGGATCATCATTATTAACAGATTCAACACAAATATTTATATGAAAATTCTGATTTTACTGAAGGGTATATTTTCTTAAACAAAATTCAATTTCAGGAATGCTCTCATATTTCAAACAATGTATAAATTATTCAAACATTCACTAAAATGAGCCCAAAGTTGTAATTTCTTAATTGAAAACAAAAAATATTATGGCTATACATAAATAATTGAATTTTATCTTAAACATAAATCAAAAATTATGTTATGTTTGGCTATTTTTATTGCAAAAACAGAAAATTTGAAATATTTTGAGCTATCAGCTCATGCCATATACTATTTCTAATATTTGATCTAAATTTCTCTTTATATCCAAAAATAATTGAGAAATATACTCAAACAAGTTATGCTCGTCTCAAATATTAAGTATTAATAAACAGAGTAAATAATAAAGTATTTAAAAACTAAACATAAACATTTCATTTGCATTTATTTTTAACATTCTAAAGAACTTTACACAAAAAATAGAATAAGTTCACTTCTTTATAGCGTTCCAACCGTACCGGAATGGCCGGGACAGTACCGGTAACCGGAATGGGGTTTCCATGTATGTCCCGGAATAGAGCATATGAAATATTTAAAGAATTTATTACAGAATTTATGATTTATCCATTATATGACATAAAATATAATTAAATATTAAACATAAAAGATTTACTATATAATTATAATCTATATTCTAGCAGTACTTTTCAAAATATTATTTGAGGATAAGAAACTTGTAAAAAACTTTTAAATTGATTTTAAACCCTAGACAATTAGAATGAGTAAATAAACCCTAACTATAATTAAATAAATAATGCATACAGCAGATGATAGAACATTATATGCATTGCTAAAAGTTGAGTAATATTTGTGTCCCGGAATGTCCCGGCAAAAATTGATAAATATGCTGAAAGTCAAGGAATCACACAGAGAAGAGTTCAAATTTTCATTACTTTCAATGTGAATCTGTTAAAAAACTGTCCAATCACTTGCAGACTTTAAAAAAGCTTCAATATTGAACTAATTTTTATCAATCCTATACTGGATAAAAAGAATAAAAAAATACTATTCAACAGTCACAAAGTAACTTAAGATCACGCTTCAAACTAAATTCTATGCTCAAACTCAACTCTCAGAGCAAATATCGAAAAAAGTTAAAGATTTATATAATAAAGGAGTGAATAAAGTATTTGATAATAATTTTCTTGCAAATAATTTGAAGGGTCAGGATTGGATTAACTGGTACAACATTACCAACATTACATTTGCTTCATTTGATGTAATTTGAGGTATCATTTATATAAATAAATGTTAAGCATAATATTGAGTTTAACAAAAACTCATTAGACTCGTGAGTTAAACCAATTAGATATTTATTACATAAGAAGCACTAATACAAAAAATAAGAAGTAATCGTTTGCTTAATTTCAATTTACATTGTCTAGAGTAGAATTTCACCCATTATAAGGTCAAATTTTCTTATTATAAAGGCTTCTAATGAAGAAAAAACACCTAAAACATTGGTTCTCTTTCAGGCTAATGTCCATTAAATTTCTTCATTAGATATAAAAAAATACAGAATATTAATCAAAATCACATTAGTTTAATAGGCAGGTCAACTAATTGAAGTCAACCAGTAATTTCATAATTAGCTAATGAGCAAAATTAATAAAAAAAATATAAGCTTAGAATTTTTACTTTATCTGAAAGAACGTAATTCTTCTTCAGATTTAACATAAATCATACCAAACAGTGTTTTTTTATTCATTTTTAACTGTAATCAAAATAGCATTGCGTTGGGTTCTCCTAAAAGTCTCAAACACTCGAAATACATTTTGTTTTCATTTATAAGGTTGTTTTTAAATATATTAAGTTTTGATAACATTAAATATTCTTAACTATATTACTGTTATTTTATTATTATTTAAGTATGTTTTTGTTGTATTCCAATTAATTAAGTATAGAAACTAATTTAAACATTCACACAAAGAATATATTAATTATTTAGTTTCATCTTTATTTCTATTTTATGTGCTGTACCAGCAATTATTTTTTTGTAATAGCTATGAAATCTTGAAACTTGATTGTTTACTTTTTGATTTAATTGCAAATTGAATCGATTACTGAAATCGATTTATTGTTAAGAAAGTGCTAAATTTTCATTAGTCTATAAATTCGTATTTTTATATGCTTTTTGGTACCCATGGTTTGATAAATTCAATGGCAAAACTGGTGACTGCTTGCTATATCTTTGATACCTGCATTTCAAAAGCATATATCTCGTTTGTCTTTTAGAGAGTGTTACAGTTAACGTCATTTTATGAAATTGCATCGTTAAAAAGTAGTAAACATTATAAGACTTCATGATAACAAAAACTTGAAGTGGAAAATGTTAATCAATAGAATTTGAAATTATGTTCCTTTGAAATCATTATCAATAGTTATCAACACAGTCTTCAGAATAAAGAATTTCGGTTTTATTAAATAATTGCTTCTTTGATATAAATTTTAAAAAAATTCAATTTCAAAAGTCAGGGTTAGACTACTGTCTGCGATAACATAAAAACAATTTTACTTTATTGCTATTTATGTCCAAAAGAGTTTATAACACTTTTAAAATAGTTAGAAATGAAGTCAAAAATATTTTGAACATAATTGAAAAACTGGATTTTCCTGAGCCATACCTTTAATAAAAGGAAAATTAAAGTAAAAGTGTTGTGAATATTTTTATCCATAACAGTAATATGTTGAATTTCTTTTGAATAGCATTAAGTTTATTGTTTTTTCCTAACTTTTGTAATAATTTTCACATAATGTTCTCAATTACGTTCCCTCGCAATACTTAAGGTTAAGGTAAGGCATAAATTCATAAATAATATGGAATAAGGGCAATAAATAAAAGTTTTAAAAATAGAGAACCGATGTGGGACTCCATATGGAATGGTGTGAATGTGTATTCAATTAAAAGCAATGGAATGGAAATGGAATCAAAATTTTAAAAATTGAGTGAAAGTGGAATAGGTTTAGAACTCAGTGGAAGTGGAATACAATCTTTATTTTCATGACTCTCATCCCACTCCATTTGAGTCTATTTCAAAGAAAATCTTAAAATCGCTTAAAATAATTGCTTCATTTTATTGGAAAAGATAATATAAATAATAATATATAAAAATGATAAATAATTTTTATAGAAAACTTCTCATAACTTCTTATGATAATTAGTTTTTTAATATATATGTCGAGTTAGGAAATAAGCAGTTTGGTTATCAAATAAAATATTGCGGAACTTAAATTTAATAATTAGTTTCATGAAAATGTTTTGGAGGATCTGATATATAGTCTCAATTGTTTCATTTTGTTTTAGTAATGATTACAAAATTTCTATTACTAATAATATACACATTAGTTATAACCTATAATTAACATATGTAACTGATAACTGTTATACTAATCAGAAACAAACAGAACAAAAGAATTATTTTTATTTAAATTAAACAAAACTCGAATAAAACGAAACTAAAAATGCACTCAATATTTATGAAATATTAGTAATTCATAACTAGGCATATAATACTACTGTATATAAACAAAATCAACAATTGAATTAAAAAAGAATATGTGAAAGTGGAATGGAATGAAACGAAATTGTAATGGATGAGTAGTGTATAGGAATAAAATTTTTAAATGTTTTGGTTCTCTGTTTTAAAATATAAATGCGTTATCTATTATTATATTGAGACGACAGATGAAATATTTATGTTTCCAGACTTATACGAGTATTTATATCTTTTTTACCATATTATTGATTTAATGTATAAATACTTTCTTTGGTTTGAATATAAATAAGCGTATGAGATAAGATCTGAATTGCCATATATTTTTCTATACTGCACTGTAACTATCGATATATTTATTTTGTAGGAGTTTAAACATTATGCTCTCCTATTAATGTTTGAAACAAATAATATTATGTGACAAAAAAAGTTGCGGAAGCTTTCAAGCTTGAGCTCGAGCAGTTTGAGCTCGTTTTGCATACTCGAACGCCATTCAAAATTCAAATGGAGGTTAAATTAAAGCTCATTGAAAACCAGTATTAGAGCTCTATTTAAAATTCAATCCATTTTAAAATACTCGCGAAAGCAAATAATGCTTGAGTTGAATCGAGTTTTTTGAAAGTCATTCATTTTTTTATTTGACAAGAACAGGATATAGAAGTTCTTTTTTACGAACATAACCTTAACTCAAGTAATATTCAAACCTTAGTGATCTCATTATTATTGATGAGAAAAAAGCTCAAATTCGGATTCAATATTACATTTGTATCAGAACTTTTACAGTTGTTCACAAAACTGCATTATAGACTCTATTTTACAGCTTTTATAAAACTTTAAATAATTAATAGTTTCTGTATGAAGGTTGAGAGTTAAAAGTTTATGTTCAGCTCTAATGCGATTATAAAATTGAATTCCAATCCTAATAAGAATTTTGATTTTTGATTTTTGATTTTTGAAAAAATGACCTGACACTCAATATTCTATATATTCTCATACCATTGCAAGTATTCAATAAAGTTTGTCAACTTTTAACTACCACTTCACTTGAATTAACAAGTTTTCGCTGATGCATATTGTGTAACAACTTGTAAATTCAATATTTGGCTCAAATTCAATTCAACTCAAATGTTTACATATTTTATACTTCAAATATCATAACACTAGTTATGAAATTATTGAAATAAAACATAAAAATATTAAATTTCTTGCGTTTATTTTCAAAACATTAATAATATGATAAAAAAATATCATATTCTGACTTAATTATAAATATTAGAGAAATATATGCTTAAAATATTAAATTAAATCCTATTCTTATTCCTTAGTAAGTCTAATATTTTTATTTATTTGATTTCTTTTTACTCTTTTTATTAAGGATTGTCTAAAATCACGGCAACATATCTGTAACATTAATTTTTTTCACTTTATTTATAGCTTCTTATTACTTAATGCTAACTCTGTAAGTACAGGTACTTATTTGGGTGTATAGTACAGTCTTTCATCTGGAATTGAATATGAGCGTGTAGTCCACAAAAGTCTTAAGCTAATTTTTTTAGTGATTGCTTTTATGTCAGAAAATATCCTAATGATGTTGAAACATATGGAACGCTCGGCTCTATTCTATACAGTTTTTGTTTGAGTTTTTATGTTATATAATTCAGATTAGAGTCTTGTTGAGTAAAATTCAATGTAATTGTTTGAATAAAGCCATCTTAATATGCTTGTGATGCTTAAGTGCACAATTTGTTTTCATAAAATTCTGAAAAAAATTCGCTTATTTTATTTTTGTATTGCAAAAGACATTAGGATAATAATACACAATAGAGTTTATGCCTGTTTAATATTCGCTAAATTAATTAAATTTTTTAATTAATTTCTATCTATTAACCATTTAATACAGAATGTGTGACAATTTGTAAAGATTTAGTGAATTATTGATCTTTTTATAGTGCTCTTTACATATACAGAATTTATTTTTAATTGTTTGATATTCTATTATAAATGTTCTGTATTTCTTGAGTATAACTTGAGAGAATAATAAGTCTAGTTCTGTATACAACATACTAATAGAATTTGAAGTAAGACACGTGTAGGTCTGCAATCTGCTAAAGAGATTAGGGATCACAATAATTAATAATTTATATAATACTGGATTTTGATTAATGTCAAATCAAATCTAACTCAGCGTATAATCAATCTTTCATTACATCCTAAGATTTGGATTTTTTTTCTATTAATTCTCCATAAAATAATTCATAAGAAAAAATATTTTTTCTATTTCTATTTTTTAGTTATCTATATAATTAAAAAAATGATGTCAGTGTGCCTGTGTGTGCGTCCGCAACAATACTTTACAACAATACGGTAAAGTACAGTATATAACATATATATGAGTTCATAAGAGGTGTCTGGGCTGGGATATCCAGGCTGGACCGCCTCCTGAGATTTTGGTCGAGGATACCCCCTGATACCCCTCTGACAGCCTAGATCGACAGCCCCCAGCCCTTAACATGGAACAATATCACGACGAAACCAAAAAATCCTTTGGTCCCCCTTTGATTTTTTTTACTTTCTACAAAAATCCAAAATAGTCTTAAACTTAAAAAAATTAAAGATACGTTATTTAGCATCAGATTGTATTAATAAACGTTTTAAAGCGATAAATAACGTGTTTTGAAAAATATCCAACCTGGACACCTCCCTACATTTTTGGCCGAAAAATCCAAGCTGGAACCCCCTGGTTATGGGTGAACTTGGCCATCCCTGATGAAACTCATATTTCATAAGGATTTTTCATGAAAATGATTAGACCAGTGATCGGCAACCCATTCAGCCGAAAGTGCTATAAAAACTCGACTTTTATCGACGGGACGCAAAAAATACACAAAAAATTAGTTTAAAGTGAATTTTTTGTAATTGAAATATATTTAGTTTACAGAACTACTGATGATTTACAGCACTTTTTAGCAATGCTTTCAAAATTGTAAACAATTATTCAATTATTTGGAATATCAATAAATACCTGAATTAACTTTTGCGTCCATTGAGTCATCAGTTGTGAAGAATGAATCGAAACTGTTGTCATTGAATTGAATCGACGGTTCATTTGAATCATTGCTTTCCTCAACACAAACACACAAATCATAATTTTTTGATTTGTTTATTATTATTGTAATTAATATTGAAATTTGTTTCGATCCCATTATTGTCCACATTATTGTCCATCACATGAATCTTATTCTGAACTGCAGTCAAAACTAAATCTGAATTATTACAAATTTTTAATAAATGGAAAACAATTAACATATTTATGTATTTATGCTTTGAGTAAGCATTAAGTCTTGTGTTTACATAAATAATCCATTTTAATATCCATTAAAGGTTTTTGTGAATTATTTATCATAAAAAACTTTTTGCACGACATTAAAGACATCACTTTCGTGGAGTTTTATAGACGTTTCGAAAGATAGTTATCTTTCTTTTTCAAGACATTTGAGTCAAATGAACTACAATTGGCTTTCAATTGAATTTTTGTGCATTGAATGATTAATTAGTTAAGAATTATTACACTAATTATTAGAACAATTATTACATTTTGTTTTATTACAAATCACTTCCACTTTTTAAAATATTGCCAGAAAAACATTTCAAACGACTACTTATTATAAAATCTGATACTGTGTTGGAGTTTTCAAATCATAAGCTTATTATAACTTACAATTATGTTAAGCACTGTTTGGCACTAAAATCACGTGAAACATAAATTTAGTATTATAGTAGTCTCTGATTATTAGTCCCAAAATCCTTTAAGAATTTTTCAAAAAGAAATGTGGAAATCACCTAAAAATCGTAAGGACACGTGCAGCCCGCGGGCCGACATTATACAGTTCCGTGCATTAAAAAAGCACAGTTTTAAGAAAGATATATACTTTCAGGTATAACATTAAACTGAGTCAAAG
>JAQGCH010003238.1:0-10973 GCA_034699485.1 Nanhermannia elegantula
GCAAGCAATGAAACTGCTTTAATGTATTACTAGTAAATTATTATAAGCTTAAGTTTATCTATAAAGCAGTGCTCACAAAACTTTTTACATATTCGAGCCAAAGCAGGTATTAGTGTTGGGTCAGTTAACTGAAACTGAATAGAAATGAAAAATTTTAAAGAGAACTGAATAGAAATGAAAAAACACAAACTGACCCAACACTAGTATTTATCTGTCATTCAGTTGCACAACCCTTGGATAAATTATATGCTCGTATATTGAATACATTTTATAGTTTTGTATTATTTAATAAACTATTTTTCTCTATTGTGAAACTCAATGATAAAAATAAGAGAAAATAATGTAAACTAATATTAAAGCTTTCTATAAAGATATATAAAAGAGGTACATATTTATTGGTAAAGTAAAGCAGGAATTAAAGTAAAGTAAAACATAAAGTTGAACACAACTTTATGAATAAGACAATCAAATGAACATAACTTTTACAAACAAAATATAAATAAAATTTAAAATGAAAAGACATTTGAAGATCGTTTGAGTTGAGTTAAAACAGCTGCCGCTCGAAACACTTCAAACTCATCCGAATCTTCCCCAACCTTATGGTCTGACAATAGCTGGTGTTCGAAATATTCGAGTTGCGACTCAAAAAGTAACCAACATATGAGGCATTTATATGGACGCAAACATAGACGAAGTCTCTTATTCACAGTTTTCAATTCTTCTCCTCTTAAACTGATGTCATTCATACTCTTGGATTTGATTAGGTTTCCATTCTTTAGTAGTTCTGTTTTGCCTCTCGATCCTTGCTTTGGCTCATAAGAGGAATCGTATGCCTTTTCATCCTTTATAGAAATGGGTTTAAACTTTTGATATAAGCTCTCCTGAGATGAAACTATTTCTTGCGAAGAACTAAACTCATCGGTCTCGTTGAGGCTGCTGGTGCTTGAACTTTGAGAAGACTGTTGATCGTCATGATGTTCATTATTCAAATTTTCGAAACTGCTTCTTATCTTTGATTTACTTGACTTCAAATTTCCAATAATAAGATTGTGTACTCGTAAACAATGTCGCTCTAAATTACTTTTATGACTAGTTTCATACGTACACTTTGGACATGAAAACTCTTTGATCCCATTATGAACCGTTTGGTGTCTTCTTAATAATGCTTTCCTATAAATAAAAAGTATAAATATCCACAACATATTGTGCTGATATATATTTATATCTTTAGGTCTGCTATACATATACTTTAATATTGTAATTAATAACATTCTTTTGGTGATTAATGAATGATCGAAAGTACTGCTAACTTGTAATTTCAAGTATTTATTGACTAAAATTGGGGTTTTATGTACTGTAAGAGTATTTAATGCCAGCATATATTTCATTAATCACGAGAATGACAGGCTTTTAATGAAAGAATCAACAAATTTTCAAATAAAATGCTTATAATTTATAATATAGTAAATACCTCGGGAACTGTTTCTCGCATTCATCGCATTGATAACCATTCTTATGATTTTCTCTGCAATGGCTTTTGAGTGAGGCTTTGTTTATGAATACTTGTCCACAGCATTGAAATGGCTTTACAGAAAAAATCGTATTTTAAATACTGTATACATTTTAAGTGAAAAAATTTAATTGTAATTTAAGTCTAGCATTGTATAGAAAGACACTATAAGACATGTGAATAGCTTTAAAAATAAAATTATATCTAAGTATTCAATATCTAAGAGTTAAACTCAAGATTAAAGTTTTTAAAAGTTTTCTATTAGTTGAGTTTGAATCTGATTTGAGTATGAAATGAATTAATCCATCAGTACATACGTGTTGACACTCTTCGTGCATTGATTTCATGTGACGATCAAAATTACTTTTTCGATTTGATTTATAGCCACATAATTCACAATAAATCATAATTTTAGGCGATTTTTCCTTTTCAAGCATTTTATTTATAAACATAACTATGAATATATAAATTAATAACTAAAACAAAAATATATCACTGCTTCAAAAGTTAAAAGAGCTAACAATACTCTAACAATTAATGTAAAATTTTATCTTTCATTTGGCAAATGTTTAGAGACGAGTACTAAGCGTCAGCTCGTTATAGACCTTCGAAATAAAATGTAAATAAAATCTCTTAAATCTGTTTTAAAGCTAAAACATTTAAATATAAATTTGAGTCTATTTTTCCAATGAATCCTTATTTGTTTGTCAGGTAGAAGTCAAATATTCCAATCAGGTTTCAACACATTGACAGCTTTGCTAACTCAACATGTTTGGCCACTACTTATTTAAAGCTAACAACTGGTCATTTATTCTCTCGAGGGCTTAAAAAAAGGATTAATTTGAAAAACGAAGACTAGCCTTGAATTTCTATCAAACTCTTTGATAAAAATGTGAGACTTATGGGCTCCTTAAACAAAAGTTTAAATAAGTTTTATTTCTAATCATTGATAAACGCTTTTCGTCAAAAGTTTTGTAACCAAACTATACCTTCATTTTTTCATTTAATTTCATTCAAAAGCTATTCATTTACTTAATATTTAACTTAATAAATGGTTCAATATTTGTATGTTAAGAAAGTTTTATGTATTCCTAATAAGTAACTAATCATTTGAGAAAGTTTTGTAAAGAATTCAATTTATTTGAACCTGAGATCAACTTTTTCAAGCTTACATGTATTTCAATAATACTTTTCTGAGTGCACACAATTTAATATAAGATATTCATGTGATTCAGTTTGAAGACAACCAATGAGTGTCTCAATTATTTATAGATAAAATTCATTTTAAAACTAAATTTTATTTTAATGAAACAAATTGTTGCAGAAGTGATGGCTTTAGAGAAGAGATCGCCATCTCTTTGCTTAACATTAAATTACATAAAACACAGTTAAATGTCATGTATTTGTGTTTTTTAGTTTACTTTTTATTGCATTTTAATTAAAATTTTATTTGTTTTAAACTTATTTTTTAATTTTAAAATGAATTAAAACTAAATTAACAAATATTTGGATATTTTGATGACAAATAGAGGTATTTATTGAACACATATTTGAATTGAAACAATTGATGACATAATGAAATGCATTGATTTGGAGTGAAATGAATCGCATTTTAGTGATAAAAACCATTTTATCAATAAATATAAATTGAATTGAATTCGAATCAAATATACGTCTATTATGTGAAGCCTTGAAGTAATTCAACGAAAGCAATATCCGTTCAAAAAGTGTCACATTTTGAACACATTTTATTTTAATGTCTAATAATTAGCGTTATTATTAAGTTTTCATTCAATTCCTGCAATCATTCATTGGATTCAAGTCTGTCATAACCTTAAAAGTAATCACTTTTTATTTTAATGCCATTTAAAAAATTAGTTTTAAAACAAATTGTATTTCAAATAATGTATTAATAGCTAAAAGTTATATTGAAAGCAAAGCATTTTTGTTAATAAACCGACAAATTGGTGACAAAGTTATCAAATCTTATCACAGATTTTGGTTTTGAAGTGTATTTTAATACTTTGATTGCTTTATGAATCATAAAGTGTTGCAAAACATATACAAATCTTAATCCCATCCCAATTGATATTTTAAGCATCACTTCACTTAAAACTTAGTCCCAATCCCACTGACTTATAGTCCATTCCCATTCCATTTGTTCTTTACCTGCATTCATATCAACACTATTTATCATATATTGTACTTCAGTATAAGTGCTATTCTTTTCAAAATTGCTGTTTTATTCAATTTGTTTTACAGTTATAAAACTTTTTGTGTGAAAGCTTCCAATAATTTATTTGTTAATCTGTCTGTCGTTTAATATTAATTTCAAAAGATTTTTTATACTTTTATTCGTTTTGAAATACTGGCAAATGTTTATTCAAATATAAACTAATTATATGTTTGTTGAGTGAAAAGTAGCGAAAAGTAAAGCTGTGCTCAAAGTTTTTTTTCATTATTTTAGTGATTCAGTTGTGAAACATTCAAATAAAAAGTCTATTTTGTTAGAATTGAATGTTCAATACTTTATGTAATTCAAAGTCATCTCAAGTTCTCTTTAAAATCTAATCTTTTTAGAAAATTTCAGTTTTAAAGTTTTAAATTTTTAATGTTGACAAACTTTTATTGTCCTGATTTGTGAGTCTTAGACTTAATTTAAATATAGTCAGACATATTGTCCGTATTTCTAACATTAACTTAATTTTTGGATCAAATTTGATTAAATTTTCAGAAGCCTGAGAACTTCTCCCCAAAAAATTAGTGCAAAAAATTTCTGACCAACTGTTTAACGCGGACTAAAACTTGTTTTTTGAAGTTGTAGAGGATATTATTTGAAGATTTATTTAGAGTCTTATTAAACGTTTAAAAATTTTGAGTTTATTTTTCACTTCAAGAGTAAAATCGTATGACAGGAGACTAATTGTGCTCAACATTGTTGCACAACCTCTTTGTTTGAGGGAAAGAAATTATCGGTTTCTAGCGAGCAGTGATAAGAACCATTACCGAAGTGATACACATTGTTGTTCACTGCTATGCTTTGCATACCTTTTCCGTTTTGCTCTGATTACTCTTTAAAACTTATTCATATTTTGATAAATTTTATATAATCTGTAGATCAATAGCTTTATATATATAACACTTAAGACTAAAAAGGCGGGTGATATCTGACTAACAATTAATAGTAAACTGAATATTTCAAGTATTTGTAACTTATCTAAAATTATTGCTTAGTCTGTGGTATAGTTTTTTAATAATTATGAAAACAATTGTCTATTTATGTGTTAATAATTGTATTGTTAATTACAGGTGAAAATCCAAAAAATGGTTAATTTTGTGACTGTTTGTTGTTTAACAATCTTATTTGGACTTTGCATTGATAGCACGTGTGTAAAATTGAGCAGTAAATCGATTTGCTATTCAGACCCAAATGCGAACCCAAAGAGATTCTATGGGACCAAAACCACATACACTATTGCCCGACAATCACTTCGAAACGACTCTTTTAACTATGAAATACCAGATTGTAAGCCAATAATGTTTTACTTTATCGGTCGTCATGCGATTCGATATCCTGATGGCGAAGACATCGTAGAGATGTCTCAAGTATTGCCTAAACTGCAAGAAAGTATCATTAGTGCAGCTCAACAAGGATTAACTGAACTCTGCGAAAAAGACTTACTGGCAATTCGTGAGTGGAAGTTGAGAATGAATGAAAGCGATGATAATAGGATTAGTGAGACTGGAGTTATAGAAACTAAAGCTATTGGTAAGTAAAATAAAATTAGCATTCAATATGTGAACGCATAATGTTTTTTCATTTAATTCAATTAAGCGAAAGAGTTTATGGATAAATATCCCTCACTTTTAAACATTAAGACAGCGAAGATTGAAGTCGGAATCACTACTAAAGTAAGGACTGCACAAACGGCTGACGCTTTTCTTGAGGAAATCAAATTAAATCAAAATCTCAACAAAAAGAGAGATAAGAGAGAGAGCTCTGAAGATAGTTCTGAAGAAAGTTCTGAAGAAAGCTCTGAAGAGGGCGATGACGACAAAGAAGATAAAGACCATAATGATAGAAATGGTAATTGAATTGTTTGATCATTATTTATGAGCAAATTCTGTATTTTTAATTAAATTCAGAGAAAGAAAGCGAAATACAGAAGACTGAACGACCGTTTCTGTACTTTCACGACACATGCGAAGAGCTGTTATCACATCAAGGCGTAGAACTCGGAAAACCAAAACTAGTCAAAGATCTTCGTCAAAGTGATTTAATGCAAAAACTTGTTCAAAGAGTTAACGTTAGGTTAGGTTTTGGATCAAATAATTTGATTGACGCTAAAGTACTAAGACATGTGATCAGAGCGTGCCATTTCGAGTTTGCTATCTATGGTCAGTCTCCCTGGTGTGCAGCGCTTGGAGATGAAGAGTTCAACATTTTAGAGTATTTGGACGATATCGAAGACTATTATGAAGACGCTTATGGTATCAAAACTCTTCTCATTTAACAAATTTGTTTTATATAATACTTATTATTATTTTAAAGGTCGAAATATTAATGGGAAGCAAACCTGTCCATTGATTGGCGATCTTTTAGATAAAGTCCAATTTTCTGTTAAAAACAATAAAGACCTGAAGACATATCTTCACTTCACTCACGCAGGAGTTATAAAGAGGTTATATCCAGGATTGGGTCTGTTTAATGACTTGGACGCTCACTCAAACGCTAATCTCAAATCTGATGAAGCGATTTGTTTGGGTGAGAATAGAAAATGGAAATCAAGTCTTGTTTCTCCATTCTCTGCAAATTTTGCTGCAGTTCTTTATAAGTGTAAAAAAAGTAAAAACGATAAAAATAATAGTAAATACAAATTATTAACTCTGGTCCAACAAAATCCAGTGGCAATAAGTGGATGCGATTCTGCCCTTTGCTCTGTCGATAAGTTTATCGATTCTTATAAAACAAAGTCTTCGAATTGTGATTTGTACGAGATTTGCAAAATCTAAATATTATTTCAATCAATAAAATGTACGCATAAATGATTGACTGCAATAAAACCTATTTTTAGTCATTCATAAAATTGAAAGAGTATTGCAAAACAAATAAATACAAAACTAAATCTTTGTTATAGAGCATAAAACTTATCGTTAAAATCTAAATGTATTTGAAATAATTTATTTTTATAAACAATGATTTTTGTTTGTTGTAAAACTCATTTTGTAAAAGTTTTTCTAATGTCTGATCTTTAGAAAGTGTTCACAGTTGTAAATACACAACAATTATCTGTTCGGTTCAATGAATAAATAAACTTTATATATACTATGGATTAGAGTAAAGTATAATCTATTGTTTAGGCTTAAAGTTTTAGTGCCTTATAAATGGCTCACTTCTTGAATGAGATGAAACCAAAAGCTGTAATTTGGCTTTAAATGCCTGGAAATGGAATTGGTTTTTCTCATCAGTTAAATTGATTGACATTTTCAACGCTGTACTCATAAAATTTAAATGAAAAACTTTAAAGCTGTAAAACTAGTGAAATAATTGATGGATTCTCTTGAGAAGAAAATCTCTTTCTATAATAAAAATTAATAAGATTAGAGCCAAACTTAATTTCTTAAGTGTGCTATTAGTTCGTCAAATACATCCATTCATAGCATATTATCTCAAATTATGTCTTCAGATAGAAGTGGTTTTGACACACTCTCGATAAGCAAAGGTTTCCATAACTGAGTCGTATATTATTAAGTAATCCAAACTATGGTTGATATAAACTTTTTTCTACAACATTTGGCAGTACTTTTATTTTAATTTGAGTTATGATCAAGTTTTGAGTTTCTTTTCATTATTTTACTGTAAATGATATTTTATTAATTAAATTATAGAAAGGGAAGGGAGTCATAGGGCTCAAGAGATTTTCCGTCAAATCTCATGACTTATTATGAAAGCTATATAAATAAGTCTGATTGGAGTGCCATTTGGTATTGGATTGTTATCATACGGTTTCTCACATAATGTTAATGATTATTCTGCTTGAGATGTGTTTGGTTCATAAGTGAGTGAGCGCTATGCAGTTCATCGAAATAATGAATATTAGAGAATTATTTCCTAAAGCTATTTCTGACTATTAAAAGAGCTCGCCCTCAGACGCCACACAGCTTCCATCCATGTTATGCTACAGATTCCTTATTCTGTATGATATGCTAATGTAGATATAAATTTAGTCAACTTTTACATACCTATGACATTACATATCGATAAATCAGATGGTCTGAAGACTGCAAACTGCAAAGCTATTCATGCGAAATGGTTTTCAATTCTACAGTCCCTCAAGCATTCTGTTTGTCATAGAGATAGACTCTGATTGTAATGCAGAGATGAACGACATTACTGTATAAGTTAGCATAGAGTATACTTATCTTTAGTATACTTAGTGCAAGCATCAAATTTATGATTGTATTATTGTTGTGCATCTGTGTAAAGATGATGTACACCATTCTTACGTGATTTAACCAGTTTCAGAGCAAATTATGAGAAGACAAGTTAAAAATCATGCCAAATGATTTACTATGTATGTCAGGTCACATGAAAAATTTGCTGCTTTTATCAAATATAACAATTTATAAGACTTGACTTGTTTTATAATAGTATGTGCTGGACATTAAATTGATAAAATTCTGCTTTTTTGATAAATATTTTCATATAATGCATTTTTTATCCTAGTGTCAGAATATTCTCTACTAATGATATTATGTTTGAATTATGAACTTTACACAAATAAACATGATTTCCATTTTATCCTACAATTATAGTAATTTAATTGAATCATTTTCTCTAAGATTTATAATCAAATATTGAGTTCATGTAAATTTAATGTGGCATTAATTAGATTTTCGTGAGTGTGTGTGTCGAATGAACTCAACAAATTAATTAAAATTAAGTTTCATTTAAATAAAAAAAGCCCTCATTTGTAGATTTTCTTTATAATATTCTAATAAATTTATTCTTAACAGAGAATTTTTTTGTTAATTAATTATTTAATTCTTTTAACATTATTTGAAACAAAGTTCCTTAACATTAATACAAAGAAAGTGAAAGCAAAAACAGCGTTAGTGTAAAATTTCTCATATAAAGTGAGACATATAACACAAATCAGAATTGTACAGTACATTTGGTTCTAAAAATATCATCTGATTTACTGTAATTTATTTACTTTTCACTTTACAGCACTTATTATAATAGAACAAATTGAAGAAAAGATTTGTATTTCTATTGTTAAGATATTGACCATTTTATCAGCACAATTGGCAACACATCTGAGTAATACAACTCAGAATTTATAATCAAATGCAAATTTTCAATTTTTATAATTTATTGTTTTGCTAAACATTAGGCTCAGGATATGATTTTCACTCTTACCCAACAATTCAATAAATTGAGACCAAAATTAAACTAATATTTGAAAATTAAAGATTTAATTAAAATGCATAAACAAATTCTGACATTTAAATGAATTAAATTTGTCAATATTTAGAAGTTTGAAATTGATAGCTATTTGAATTATGATATTATTCCCAACCTTTATATGCTTGACTTCAAAATTTGATTCATTTCTAAAGCTTTAGCAAAACATTGTTCACTTGTAAATTGATTTGAAAGTTTTTCTCATTCATCTTAAACATTTATGGGAATCATTGCTCATTCATTTTGCAAACTTTAGGTTCGCCGGTAGAGCGAAGTTAGCTTTAGTTATACTTAAGCTGACGTTATTCAGAATCTTTAATCTCCTTAATTAGAAAAAATCTGTCAAACTACTTATGAGGCATTTCACTTAATTATAATAAAAATAATTATTATTATTTGTTTTGCATAAATAATCACAAAACACTTCAATTAGTAGAGAAAGTTTTAGTCTTTCAATTTTTATTTCGTTTCCTCACTTGTCATCATTTTTACAAATTCTACTCTAAATATAAATATTCGCAAAATTATAAATTGTTCGCATCGTTTACTTTTCTAGAGTTTAACCAAACATCACAAAAATATAGAAAAAATACTGACTTTTATTTATCTGACTTTTATTTATCAGTCTTTTTTCAAATGTAAACTTATTCCAAGTTTGTGACATTTAAATTTTGCTCTACCTGTAAGTTTTAGTTATAAATATATTTCTCATTTATTCAACTTAAAGCAAATTCTCAAAAAGTCTGGTGTTGTTGACTGAGAAATAATGCAAAAGTAATCTAAGTTAGAATTCATATTTCAAATAGAAAATAGTAAATCATTGTCTTTAGTATGACATAAAAGTAAGACTAACATAGGAGAGCTATAGCATGAGTATCATTAGGACAGATTATACAAGGAGTGCAATGATGATGCATTTCACTCTTTTGAGAAGCAATTTATTTTATCTCATTGACGCTTTATATGTGTAAAACTATTGACTATTCATAAGACTGAAAGAGACAAAGCCTGAGACAGAGGTCATGTCATAACTTAGCTAAAAGAGCAGAGCAGGCGCGCCAAAAGCCATCCAAGCGAACTACTTGGCATCTATTTATTATGTTTCAAAAAATTTGGTTCTCTCCCATTCATCTCTCATATAACTCCTGTCAAATGCATAGTTCAAGTTTGTTAGTATAGCAAAAGCCAAAGACCCTTTTGTTGTGTCGCATTGAATTTTGTGCAAGGTACCTTAATCAGAGATCTGCAATATGTTTCCACATTTGATTCTCATTTCCATGTATTCTTTGTTCTCAGTATAAGAATGTAAATGCTGTAAATCTGAGCCACTAGAATGTGAATTATTTTCAAATGCAAATATGTTTATGAATACTAAATTGCATTTCACTTTTTCCCCCACACTTTTGTAAAGCACAATTGAGATTCATCACATCTTATGCTCATTTTTATTTTTTATATTCCTATATTTTCTTTTAGAGTTATACATAAAATAAAAATACTATAACTTGCTCTCATCCTAAATGTGAATTTAGAAAATTGAAATATGGATTGTCTCTCATTTTAATAAATTGAAACCAGTGTCAGCTTTTTGAGTTGACATTATAGCTCCTGTTGGAGGAAAGGCCCAAAAACGATAAGACTAAAGCTGAAATACATGAATGTGGAAGCAAACCCGAATTCAGCGATGCATCCATACCAACGGGATGTGCGCTTTTTATCCACATTCAGCGCGTGATACATTCGGAAGTTCTACACACACACGGATTGCTTATAGATTTTTCAATCATCATTTTCTTTTACGAACTCTTACACATGGCTGCCAATGACATGAATCTTTAAATCACATCTACCGATCATGTGTACCGGTGTACATTTGTTTTACAATGTGTTTTGTATTATCTTAACATTTATGAGTCGAGTCGTTTTTTAATAATAGAAAAATATATATAATATAAATTATATTCATTAAATTTATTAATTATATAATAAATTATA
>JAQGCH010003239.1:0-10973 GCA_034699485.1 Nanhermannia elegantula
GGTTACTATGAGTTACTGTAACTTATGTTTGATGTACACAAATAACGGCAATTATTTTTAAAAAATAGATCGCTTTAAAAGTTAAAGTTACAAATTAAAGTTATAATACAAAGTATAAAGTTACGAATTAAAGTTATAATATGTATAATATAAGTTACAAATTACAAACCATATCCAATTGAAGTGCTCTCAACACGAATTCATGTTCTTTAACGATAGATAGTTTGCGTGTTCTTGTGTTACAAAAATTAACATAAAGTGTGACTCTCTTTCGTCACTTTTTCCCTAATTTTAAAATATGAAATAATCAAATTTTATAAATAAGTTGATTTTTTTATTGAGAGTTTCTCCCAAATGAACTCCGAATTTTTGATGTTTTTATCCCAATTTGCGGCACTATTTTTAAGGCTTTTTGTCCCTAAATGTGATCACCAATTTTCCAATTAATTAAGATTAAAATACACTTAAATAGCTTTAAACTTATCTCAATTTTCTTATCTATTGGATAATAAGCATATAATTGTTTATTATTTCAAATATAACTCTTCTTAATTGTTTTGTCTCTAACTTTAACTGATAATCGATGAGACTATTAGACAATCGTTAGAATAATCTAAAGTGTGACTCGAATTGGTTTATATATATATATATTAGAGGATCCCATAAATATAGAAACACATTATAATAAAAACAAATTGTATACTAAACTGGCCATAACTGCCCAAAACTGGAAGTAAATGTTAATGATCTACAAAAATAGAAAATGTGTTATTTATTTAAAGAAATAGTTTCGGAGATTTCCCCAAAATAGTATTATCTTTTCGCAAATAAGTGACAAAAACTCTTATAAATTGATATCAAGGGCAGTAAAAAACAGTTGTGATTGCAAATCATGCATTTGCGTAATACTTAACATTTTTATCATATATATTAAGAACTTTCTTTTGGCGATTCTGTTCATTCAGTTCCAAGTGATAACTCTATAGCGGTATAAAAATATACGTTCAGTTCTATTCAAACAAATCATTTCTGCGTTAAGGATAAAGAGTTAACGGGTCTTCTAATAGTACTTCGCTATCGTATTTCAGTTCTTTAGTCAGTTATAAAAGTTGCCTAAAAATGAAGTCAATTATTATACTTGTAGTTAATTTACTATTCGCTGATTCTTACGCTCAATATCGAGCCGTCACCTTAATTGTGAGTTCTTTTTAAAGTTATAATTGTATATCAATTTGGTTTGTTATACGTTTTCAATAATTTGAAAAATAACGGTCTATTAATGGTCTCATAGAATCCGCCGTTTGTTCAAAAGACTGGCGAAGAACTTTTGGAAGGCTTTTGTATTGACTTATTGAGAGAGATCACAAAAATAAATGATTATGATTTCAAACTATACGTTTCACCAAATGGTTATGGTTTTAATTTTCACGGCAGGTGGACAGGAATGGTTGGGGAGTTAGTCAAACAGGTATTGATTCACTTGATGTACGGCTCTATTGTTTCAAAATGATATTCACGATAAATGAGATATAATGTAAGATAGGTCTGCGCGGGTCTGTGTTGATAAGGATATTGCTTACGATTACTTAATGTTTAAGTAATAACTAGATAAACATTGTAAGAGAACGTGATTTGAATCAATAGCGGCACAAATCTTCAAAACTAAACACTTGAAGATTTTTATTATTGAGATCTATTAGTAATGAACTTTTTTATACAGCGCGCAGATATAACAGTCGCTGACCTCACGATAACTAATGAACGTAAAGCTGTTGTTGACTTTACGGTTCCATTTTTCGCGAGCGGCATTTCAGCGCTTCTCTTGAAATCACAAAATAATAAGATCAAGACGTGGAAGGATTTGGTCAATCAGTCAGACATAGCTTTTGGTATTCTCGAGAACGGACCGACGCGTCGTATGTTTCAGTCATCAGAAGACCCAATCGTTCAGAAGATGTGGAAAACAATTTCATCGAATTCAAGTAATTTTGTCATTTCATACACAGATGCCATCAGACGTATCACTACAGGGAAGTATATATTTATCGGCGAATCGTCTCATAACGAGTACATAAGTGGCCATCGATGCGACTTAACTAACATTGATTCAGGTCTTCCTCACGACAGAACGTATGGCATCGCACTCCGCAAGCATTCGCCACTTCTTGAAGGCTTTAATTTTGCCATAAATTATTTGAAAATTAATGGAAAAATCGCTGAATTAAGGAGAAAGTGGTGGCGATCGCAATGCAAATGAAACGATTCCCTATTGAATGCATTCATTGATTATTTATTATATATTAAAGTAATTGTAAATTTTAATTTACTTTTCAAACAAATAATAAAAAATATTTGTTTTAAAAAAGTTTTGATGTAAAGTAATTTGTTAAATAAGTTGTAAATAATGTAAAAATCTTTAATTTTTTCATATAAGTCAATAAATTTATTTATTAATTGCATTACAATACTTTGTATCTTTGAATGACATGACTATTGATTGTCTTTCAATTGAAACAGTTATCAACTGTTCAAATACTTTCAGATGAATATTATCAGTGATTGATTGTTATGATAATTGAGAAAATAGTGAAAAGAAGTGCTCGAAATGATGTGCTCAATAATATTGACATGTCCTTTGGATTAACACATGACAGAGGAAATACCTCTCAATTGGTATATGTTGGTAATGGTTGGCATTATTGGCATTGATGGCATTGGCAGATAAGGCATATTTTAGATTATAACGGATTTTGGCCTTACTTTATAGACTTTATACAAATACTGTTTATGCGATAAAATTTTTTATTTCAAGAACTTCCTGTTGTTTCTTCACATAAATATCAATTCAAGAAAAATAAACGAATTAAAGGATTTGTTCTTCTTTTCAAAGTTTTTTCAATGATTTATTGCGTTAAAAAATAACAATCATTTATAATAAGTTATTATCGCAAAACACTTACCGGTACTTTTGAGAACTTAGTGGGAAAATAAGTGCATAATCGATATGAACGGAAATAGAAACTTGACATTTGATAAACTGTTGTTAAAAATATTCTATGCTATACTTAATTTTGTTTATTGAACTAAATTTGTGTTAATAATCATGTTCTTGAAGTTATTTAAATTGAGCTCTTATTAATATAATCAATAAAACCTAAACTCTAAACTAACTTTAGGGGAGCAACGAAGACAACAGAGTCAATTCCGTGCAGTACAGTACAGTATTACGGATTTTTACGGTACAGATTTCCGTAAAGTACAGTATAGAAAAATTATTTTTAAATTTAGAAATTTTTACGGAAATTTAAAAATGCGCTAAAATTGTGTTCAAGTTTCAATAAATTATGTTTCAGTAATATTATTGTAATGTTTCATAAGTGATTTTATTACCTTTTTATGCTATTTTACTAATAACTTTAGAAATGGTATTAATAATCTCTATATACAAAGATACCCTTTTTCACAAATGGTATATTGGATTAATTTAATAAATTACTTTTTATTCGGTCTAATTATCATATATATTAATCTTATTATTAAAAATTTAAATTATAAAATTTATTTAAGTTATTTTCTCTATTATTTAATTTCATTTGTGTAAAAAAGTTATTTGAAATATTTAATAAAATTTTCCGTAGAAATCCGTACAGTATCCGTATTACGGAATAGGAAAATTTTTGTACAGTAGAGTATAGTAATTAATATTTCCGTACAGTAAAAAAATTTTGTATGGATTTGACACTCTAACTGAGACAACCTCAAACTACAGAATCTCTGTTTTAATCATACCTGGGCAACAGTGCTTTTTAAGTACACTCAAACATTTGAGTAATACTTAAATTAATTTGAGTATAAGTTAAAGTATATCTAAACTCATACTCAATTAAGATACTTTTCTAAGCGATACTTTTATGAAAATTATACTTAAATGAAAGGAAAATATTGTTAAATACTTTTACTTTAACTCAAAATAAAATACATGATATGAAAATACTTATACTCATACTCTTATCATAAAATACTCAAATGAATTAAGTATTTATAAATTGCAATCAAACGAGAATTTAACACATGATTTTATGATAAAAACATTGTGTTTATTTACTTTATAGGTAAGGATTGCTTTTACTTTTACTTAGATTAGCTATATTTTGTAATAATCACTTAATTACTAAGCATGCAAAGTAAATATTTAATTAAAATATGCCAATAGAATCATTCTTAACAAAAGGATTAAGAATACTTAAATAGACGAATACTTTAACTCAAACTCTAAATATCTTAAATATTTGTACTTTAATTATATTCTAATTATCGTAAAGTAAAATGCTTAAACTTATACTCAGATTATTTATCTTAATATAAAAAACTTTTACTCAAATATACTTTAATTAAAATCTTTAAAAGTATTTTTACTTATACTCAATTTAAGTAAATTTTCGGTACTCAAAAAACACTGCTGGGCAAGCTTCGAACCTTTGTTGGGGTTCATTTCAAGATTTCTCAAAATTGAGAGCGGAGTCAAAACTGATCGGTTTTAATAGAAAATATTTTGTTAAAAATCGTTTTACCGTCAAAAAAAAATTTTCGCGACAAAATTTTTTTAATATTTCTCACTTTTTTAGAGTTTCATTAAAAATCATATATTTTAATGCCGTTTGCATTAAGGCATAAATCTAATAACTATTATTGTTCATAAATTGAATTATTAAAAATCTTTAAAAAAAAATCTAAATAATCTAAACTGAAATTCTAATCAAAACCCAAAGGAGGACCAAAGGATATTTTCTCAATTTTTCATCAAATATTAAAGACGGGACCAAGGGAGACATTTTGAAAAAACTTGAAAAAATCAAGGGGGACCAAGGTACGATTTTTTGACTTTCAAAAAAAAATTTTGGGGGGATCAACCCCTTTATGTGACCCTATGCCTTGCCCAGGTATGGTTTTAATAGCCTTATAGCAGACTTTGTCCAATTTAACTCTCATGTAAATCACTTATTTGAATCATTTGAAAAATAGTTTTTAAAAGGTTTAGTTCAAAAAAAATTTTAATGCAAAGAATGAATTTAACCCACTTTTCCTTAAGGCTTAGACTTAAAGCAAATGCTTTGAATTCAATTTGAATATTTGAATTTTTGTTAATGTAAATGATTGACATGCGCTTAATTTTATTTAACTAAAAATATCCCTTAACTAAATAAATGTTCACTATCGATAATAGTAATAAGTTGAATAAAACTTTATTTCAATTTTTATTATATAATAGTATTTTATAATATATATATATATTTTATTTTTAATCTCAAATTTTGTTTTAATCTCAATACATAATTAAAATTTTAATATTATAATAAAAAAATTCATTTAATTGTTAAATTTGTTGACCAATTGGTTAAATTTAAACTTCTGTTGAGGAAAAGTGACTTTAATTTTCTGTCCCTCTTCCATAAGGCTCTCTATTTCATCGACAGTTCGGGGCACTTCAGTCAACAGTTCCATTCCATTCTCAGTGACTGCGATGTCGTCTTCAATACGAACCTTAAAAAAATACATTTTGGAAATAGTTTTCACTCAAATTTACATCAAAAAAGACAATTCAATGAACTGATGACTCACTCCTCCAAAGTTCCTGAACCTATTAATAACGTCCCACACAATGAATTTAGAAATGTTTGGATCCTCTGATGCCTTCTTAAGCTGCGCCTCAATAAAGTATATGCCGGGCTCTATAGTGAGTACCATACCTGCTGCCAGAGTACGACACGTGCGTAAACTTCGGAGACCGGGCTCTTCACGTCTTGGCGGACAGGTTTCTAAATATCCTCCGACGTCGTGGACATCAATGCCCAACAGATGACCCAAACCGTGAGGCATAAAAATAGCGCCCAATCGCAAGTCCATCATCTGATCGATATCTCCTGTCAAGAGTCCGTGTCTTAGCATTTCTTCCAATTGAGTTCTTTCAGCCAAAAGATGCATTTCAAGCCACGACACGCCAGGCTTTACCGCTTTCATGACAGCTCTGCTCGCCTTCAGAACTGACTCATAAATAATTTTTTGATCGGAAGTGAACTTTCCATTAGCGGGAAAAGAACAGGTGATGTCAGACGCATAGCAGTAGTACTCACAGCCCATATCGAACAAACACATGTCCCCATCATTGACAGTCTTATCATTAGGCGCTCCGGCGTGTCCGTAATGCAAAGTCGCGCCGTTTTCACCAGTTCCACAAATACAAGTATAGGACATATGACGCGCTCCGCCGTTATAATAGGCGTAATGTTTGAATATGGCCTCCAACTGGTATTCTTTCATTCCGGGTCTCATATGTTTCATGACTTGTTTGTGCGCTTCACTACTTATTCTATTTGTATATCGAATGACCTCAAGCTCTGCCTCGGTTTTAATGACTCGACACTCAGCCATCTCTTTATGCAGAACTTCATTATTGACATTAAACTTTCCGATTCCGTCAAAAACTGCTTCTCTTGTTGTTAGTCCAGAATCAGTGTTCAGTCCTTGAAGTGTTAATAATAACTCTGGCTTTAAGTTTGCGATCACTTCAGCCAACTATACAAGTATTGAAGGCTTAAAATTGACTGAAAGTAATACTTAAAGTAATGAGTAATACCTGTTCCACATAATGAACTTCGTCGACACCATATTTCTCTTTAATGTCTTGAAGTGTATGAAGTTTTCCCATCCAAATGGCATAAGAATCAGGCAATTTGGGCACAAACAGGTGGGAACGACCGCTATTCAGTTGGAGAGCTCCGTAACAGTCAGGCTCTAAGACACCAAAAGCCCAGTGAAAGTAGGATTCCTGTCGAAACACAGGCTCAATGTCTGTGCAGTACATGTTCTGTGTTTCTCCTCCTTGTAATACAATAATACTGTTCTCACTCAGATTCTTATTCTTCAGCCTTTCTATAAGTCTCTGACGATTCTCTCGATGTAGTGCCGAAGGAATGGTTAATGTATGGGAACCCATACTAAACATGCCTTTACTGTAATTCATAATTAGTTATCAATTAGTTGTACATTACATCAAAACTATATAAGACTTAATAATTAAGTGAAAAATTATTAAATTAATTGAATTGATAGCAAAAAAAAGTCTTACATTTGTTCAGACATTATAATTGTCGACAATTTTCTTGAAAGTAAAGCTCTTTAAAAAATAGAAATGAAATTAGAGTTTGACTTATAATACATTATATTATATAACAGTAATTAATGCGAAGATCAACCCATCGATTCTCAACTCACAGATTCTCTTAACTGTCTCAACAGTTTATCTCAATATAAATATACTGTTAAACGAAAAAAGCTCTGATTTGAGCCCAAACTAAAAGTTAAATAATAATTATTAAAGTTTGATTTGAATATTCAAATGCATTAAAAGCTATTATTTGGTTAAACACAAGTTTAACGCATTTATAAGAATTTTTTTCATTTAAATACATCATTAATAAAGTTGTCTAATATTTAGTTTGTGTCAAATATTTACAAACTCTGCAAATATTTGTTATCATAAGATTTGCTGAAAGGGGTGCTTAATATTAGTTTAAAACTGATATCAATTGCTGTAAACATTTGTAAAAAAAAATCATTTTTTGAGACAGTTCTGTGATTGCTTTCACAGTTAACTGCTTTCATTGCATCGTATGCTTACATAAAAAGCATAAATAGATTACATCTCTTTCTAGTTCTGGTTCTCCTAATGTTCTGTTCTGTTACATAAAGTCATATTCGGTTAATTCCAGACATAATTCAAAAAATTTTATTTAAATATAATTAAAAAAAATGATGTCATTCGAGTCATAATACTATTGAAAGATTGTTTACCAGTGTTTGTGGTCATAACACGAATGAACTGCAAATAAGTGTCAGATATAATGAAATCCAGAACTTAAAGGATTGAACAAAAGACAGAACCGTAAGAACCGTAACATATATTATGCAAATTATGTAAACAAATAACACATTTATAGCACACCTATAGTGAGACGTCTATTGAGGCAATCGTTGAGTTGATATGCGATCACTTGAGACCACACTTATTAAAGAAATAAAAAAGTTAAGACTCACTGTTGACACAGTTCTCGTTAAATATTTAATTATTGTAATAATAATTCAATTAAATAATAAAATATAACAAATATTTAACTGTTTATGACTTACTTCGTTAGTGACATATCATATGTTATGAAAATATGAGACCAACCAATCATTACTTACCGAATAAAAATAATATGAAAAACACTAAGAATTTCACATTCAATACAATAAACAGTTATCTCTCATATGATTACAATAACAGTTAACACATTTATGTTTTGAGACACTTTAGTCTTAGGCTAGTTTTCGTGAATGTGTGCTATGTTTATCATTATTGCTACGCAAGTGATAAGAAGTTAAAGTTAAAATACGATTGTTTAAAAACTGATACTATTGTTAATAATTAGATTTACTAGACTTTGACTTAAATCAATTCAATACTAATATCAATACAATTTGCAAAACAATTAAAACTACTGTATCTGTAAATAAGAGATAATATATTTTTTTTATAAATAAGAATAATTGACAATAAATATTAAAGCAATGCATTCATGAATAGTTAGCATTTTATTTAATAATTGAATTAAGTTTGAAAATTGTGTATAAATATATATTTAAAGCTAATTCTTACACAATAAATACACAACAAAATCAGTATTTTTTCATAAGTTGTAAACATTCATACAATGTATTCAATACTGATTTGAAGCATACAATTGAATTGATTTTACAATAGCTATAGACTATATGATTCATATTTATAAAATATAATTGTTTATTGAGTTAATCAGAAACACTCCAATCATTAAATATAACAATTGCTGCCAATTATTCAAATACAATGTTAAGTCTGAAAATTCGAGATTATTAAGACATTAAGAGTTATAATACTTGAAAAGTACAAACAAATTATTGTTTCATTCAAATAAAATACCGGTAAATGTTTTGTCACATTTTTGAACAATAATCGCTTTACATTCTATTGTGACCATTGAGTGCACCAATAATTGGACACATATTGCAATCATTTTTATGATTAATATATTTGAATGTATAAGTCATTCAATGATATGTTTAGAATAAAAGTTCTTCTTTCGTAACTCAGACCCATTGCGGCGAACAGTGAACAGACAATTCCATGAAATCATTTTTTACCTAATCTGCGGTTATTTAAGTCTTTATTTTGTTTTTTAATCTGTTTGTAGAACCCATTCGTGGATATGTTCTATTCGGGGGAAGTTCTTTTCGGTCAATTGTCTATTCGGTGAATCGGCATTTGCGAAACTATCCGTTCGGGCAATTTTATTTTTCTGATAATAATTTGAAAGTTTATGTAATCACGAGCTTTTCCTATATATGTAGAGCTAATCCTAAACTAAATTTAAATCTAACCGTTATTTACAACAATATATTTGTAATAATAATAAAATCCTATATTTTATGTTCAATTCAAATAAAACTGTTTTTATTGAAAGTCTTGTCTTTGATATAATTGTTTAAAAACAATTTTCGAAACTTTGCACTAAAAAGATGTGAAATGCAAGCAATCCTATGATTGAATTGAAGTCAATCAAAGTATTCTTTGCTGTTTTGAAAGTTTCTGAAATCAAATGAACTCTTGTCTTGTTGTGTGCATTGAATATAGTCATCGAATTCTTAATACTTCGTAAATACACTTTAGAGAGAGATTTGAACCAAAGAAATTCAATCAGAGATAAAGATGTTATTGTTGTCTTTGCCACAGAACTGATAATCTTTGACATCTATGGAATCATTGCAACAATTTTAGAATCTTTTTATGACATTTCGGAGCTTAGAATATTGATTGGTTTGGAAGTAATTGCTTTTTGGGCAGTATTGCATTTGCTATTGTTTGTGTTGAATTACAATTAATCCTTAGGACGGCATTGGTTTGGATTACTTTACATCTATTTATTCTCAATCATAAACTGCAACTCAGAGCATGAATTCATTTGTATTGCTTTGCACTCAAAGCTAAAACACCTCAACAAACAAGCGGTTGGGCTGTTATTTATTGGTATTGTGAATCTCTGCCGATCATAATCTCTATCTCTTACATAACTGTTGTTATACACGCAGAGCTTCTGGTCTTTAAGCATCCTAACCTGTAACCTAAGCAGAGTTCACAAACCTGTCATTAAAATTTATTTAATTAAAGAGACTTAGGGTGTTCTGTAGTATAGAGGAAGTATTGTTGTAACTTGCATGCAAACACGCGCTTTTATTATCTTACCTAACTTTACATAAGTTAAGGTAAGTAAAAAAGGGTAGGTATTAGACGGCATGTCACAACAATACTTCCGCTATACTACAGAACACTCGAGACTTATAGTTAAACGTTTAAAAGATGGCAACTATGCAAAGAAAGCTATGCCTAGTCCTACCGTCCGTCACAAGTTGTTTAAACGTTTCTAGGCATACCAACCCTTTAAAATGCAAATTTTGATATTTTATAGTTTGAAAATTTTTTATTAATCAAATCGACTCTTTATATATAATTAAAATAAATGTTATTTAATTTTTATTATAAGTATACTTTCCTGTACTTAATGCTATTGTATGGGTGTTTGATAAGTTCCAATACATTGAAATAGATTTTCATTATTGAAACGCTTGCTTTAACTAAAATGGAAATAACTGATTGGTGAAAATGACTTAAAGCACGCGATTCAATAAATGCAAAAATCTTTTTCAATGTATTGGAACTCATCAAACACTCTATAATAGAACACTTAGAAAATAAGCAACAATACCACATTCGGACTAATAGCCGGGTTTTATTCGTTGTCACAAATGATATCGCATTCTATTTTTTCATAACCAGTAAATCTGTTTAATCAGTGAAATGGAAAACATTGAATCGCCGTCAGAAACAAATATATTTC